>SCLH01001063.1:128202-167465 GCA_004367855.1 Oikopleura vanhoeffeni | reverse complement strand
TTTTTTTGAAAATAAAAATTTTGTCGGAAAAATTTTCCGGCCCGAAATGACTTTTTAAATTTAAAATTGCGGTGAAAGTACGCAAAAGGTCGCATTCTTTCGCAAACGTAAAACTTGCCCATAAGATAGCCCGTAAAATTTGACGTAGGTAACGATAAATAAAATTAGGGCAAAACATGGCCCATCAATATCAATTTGCATTTTAAGCGGTTCCGCCTACGCATTTTTCATCTAAATTACTTCAAAATGACCAAAATTTTTTCATCAAAATTCAAAAAATTGAAATTTTCAAATTTTTTTTTTGTGATATAAAGCTCACGTTTTTCTGACGCCATACTTATATTCACAAAAAAAATAAATGATAAATATCCTATAACGAGGAAGGTAGATCAAAATTGCCTAGGTAAAAATACAAACCAATTGTGTGTTCAATTCAGGGATTTGATTGGTTGGTTGGCCCGTCTCACTCTCGTTTGTATTTGGTTTGTATTTTTACCTTGTAATTTTTACCTTGTAATTGGTTTGTATTTTTACCTAGGCATTTTTGATCTACCTTCCTCGTAATAGGATATACCTAAAAAGTGGATATACCTAAAAAGTGGCTAATAAAGCCAAAAAAGCTGTTTTTCAATACTCAAATTGTGATGTCTCAAAAAAAAATTTCATGGTCGGCATCATTTGTTTGAGAACGTTTAACCCCGTTAACTTAAAGAATCAGTGCTGAGGGGTTCAGTTTTGAAGATAGGTCTCGTGGCCCACGAGTCGTGGGTATGACCCTAAGTATAACTTATCAAAAATGGGCTTAAATGTATGTTGAAACTTATAGATTAAATAACTTAAAAATTAAATAAAAAAAGTGCATGCAAAATGCCAATATGTCCTCTTATAAAAAAATTACATAATTTACGAATTTCTAGATACTGTATAAGTTAGTGTTTAAATTTTGAATTTGAAAATATCCAAATCTATGATAATGCTATAATACAACAATAAAAGCGAAACGTTTAAAAATAAAATTGAGAATTAAATATAATTGATATAATCACATATCCTATTACGAGGAAGGTAGATCAAAAATGCCTAGGTAAAAATACAAACCAATTACAAGGTAAAAATTACAAGGTAAAAATACAAACCAAATACAAACGAGAGTGAGACGGGCCAACCAACCAATCAACTCCCTGAATTGAACACACAATTGGTTTGTATTTTTACCTAGGCAATTTTGATCTACCTTCCTCGTAATATATACGCGTGAGTCTTTTCGATTTCTCCGCTTTTTTACCCAGACGGGTAGACAGCCAAAATTGCCTTTACTTTGCTATAGATTTTGGCTGTCTAGCCGCCTGGGTAAAAAAGCAGAGAATTCTCGGTTACTTTTTCTTCACGATTATTTAATTTCAACTTGAAATTTATTTATCCTGAAAGTGATCATACAATAAAAACCGAAACGTTGAAAATAATGAATACAATTAATAATGTAATTATATTATAAGATTAATGTACATTATCATGAATTAATAACCAATTCTAATAAAATTATTGAAAAAAATTGACAAAATTAATGTTATTTAAAAATTGCTCGGCAACTGATTTTTGAGTCGATATAATAATACGTTTTATTTATATTAATATTTTTTATGAATTGTATAGTATTGAAGTTTAAATCAAATTAATAAATAAAATAAGAGTCTAGCAGACAATTTCAAGAAGATGTTGGTTCCTTGAAGCTTTCCATTTTGACTGCCACAAAATTTTTAGCAACCGAATCTGTCGGACTCCTATTCTCCAAAATTGATAAAATAGTTTTTGAATAATTATTGAACAAATTCGACTTCTTTAGAAAGGCACTATCGTTAACATTTGGTAGCTGCTTATATTGACACATTCTACATGTATGAACCCCTTTAAATGCTCAACAATATCATGGGGATTTATTAATAAGGAAATTATAAAAAGTCATAATTATGATTTTTTGCTCATTATTGCTTTAATTTCTAAGAAACATATAAATAAGCCAATGAAATCTGCTATAATTTGGGCGGCTAGCCAATCAAAGTCTCTTATTATAAATTTTTCAATAACCTTTTATGAAAGGAGCAAAAATATAATTTTTTCGAAAATTTCAAAAAAACAATATGTTAAAACTAACAAATTAATGATAAAAAGTTAGACAAAAGAATAATGAGGCATAATTTATAGCTATGTAATTTTCGTCTAAAAATTGAAAAAAAATAAAAAGTAAATTTACCGCATCTAAAATTGATTTTTTTTCCAAAATTCTCAAATTTTATAATGCATTTGAAGAACTCATGTGAAATCTATGTAATTTTTGGCCCATTCTTAATATGCGATTTAATTCAGTTTTTATTTTAGTCCCCCTATTCCTTCACGCAAGATATTAAATAATCCCCTGGGCATCTGTTTTTCAAACCACAGTGGCGCAAGTAAGGATCAATAACCAAATTTCTGAAAGCATTCAAAAAGTTAGACTTTTAAAGTATTCGAAAAAATACTGTTTTAAATATATTTATATTATTCATGAGCATTTCCTATCAATCGATTTTCTCCAATTAAATTATAATCTTTTACAGAAATCTGAATTTCCGTTTTTCTCCAGTCACCCGTCAAATTAACAGACCATTCTTCACCAAATATTGGAAAGGAAGTATTATATTTTGACTTTGTTGAAAAAGTTTGAATTATTTGCTCCACGTGTGGACCATATATACAGAACACCATAAATGGGCGGAATACTTTGGAAGACTAGAAAATACTAAATTATTGTCAATTTGTAAAATACTTGTTTTATCGGTATATTTTGTTTCATTGACGTAATGAAAGCTTTTTATATTTTCCGTTCAATAGAATTTCGAATAATTCAAAAATCTACTTAGATTTGTATATCATTTTTTCATAATATTTTAAAATTAACTTTCATTTCTTTAAAAATTTGCTTGATTTTTTTCAAAAATCGGGTAATTTTGTCGAATTTGTTTAATTATTTGTTTGTATTTCTGAATTTTCTCTTATTTACAAGATTTTTGTTTGTTTTAATATATTTATTTTTGTTGTAATTTTTTGAAAATTCATTAACCTTTTAAGAAATTTGAGCTCTTTTTGTCAATATTTTTAAAAGTCTATTTATCTGGACAAAAGACAAAAAATTTTAAAGTTTGAAAATATAATTTTAATTGGATTTTTGAGATTATTTCAAATGTTGAATTTTATATGTTTTTTAATTTCACAAATAAAGTACACTGTACTTTTTAAATTTTTAAAGCCAATCACAGCTTGAAATATTATAATTCAGCCAAGTTGAATCTTGAAAAAATGACTTTTATACATTATCACTTTTATGACATTTATGACTTTTATACTTTTGTACAAAAATCATGTCATCCTTTCACAAATTGTACGAATCTCAGAGACCGTTTCAGCGGTGACTTTTGTGATTCAACTTGACGTCTCATTTGACTTGATAATGCCGCTGATTGGCTGATTCGCCTACGCTGTTTTGTACGGAAATAAAGGTCTCTAAGATCAGGGTTGTATAAGCATAGTTACCTCGATTGGAAGATTTTCTGTAGATATTGCTCTAACTTTTAGGGTGAAATTTTTTCTCCCTGTTTTGACGACTGATAATTCATAGTTAATAACAATCGCTGGTTTAATTTCAAGTTCATCATCTTTGACATTTCTCATACTAGAATCCATAAATCTTCGGATAAGCGCGGAAGTACTTTCTGAAAATCGATCAAGTGTATATTTCAGCTGTTTTAAACCATGATCTTTCTTGAAAAACGGCTCTTTTGAGGAGGTATACCATTTTCATCGATAATTTTTTCACCGACTTTTTTAATCGAGAAAAAAAAATTTGAAAAGTTGAATTTTTTTTGTCGATGGAAGATATCGCAGTAATGTAAAAAATGTTGAACCATGTCCACTTGGCACGAATTTACTTCATAATATCAGATTATATGTTGTGTACACAAAAAAAATGTGTACGCGAGTTTGTTTGACTCAACTATTTAAATATACGATTGGATAAAAAATAAATTTCTTTAGAATTTGTTGTTCGTACGAAACAAATATTCGTAGAATTTTTTTAAGTTTTTGTGCAATTTTAGATAACAAAAATGATGTTAGAAAAAAAAACACCGTTTCTAGAAGATCACAATTTTATTCTCTAATTAACTCATAGCATAAAATAACATTATCGAACAGAAAAATTATCGACCAAAAAGTTCATCTGTCAAAAATTTATCGGTCAAAAAAATTATGGACTAATTTTTTGTTTACACTTTTAAATTATCGAAAAATGAAAAATGTATAAAAAATGGTATACCTCCCTTTTAACCCTTCTCCATTCTGGTGAAAATACTCTTCTAAGGCATCGAGTACATTGACGATCACATCAATTTGATATTTTGATAAAACTACAGTTTTTGGCATAGAGAAATTCAGAAAGCTTTTTGATGGACCGTTGTTTAGCACACTTGGCTTCAGAACAATATGATTACAAATTCCATCCATCAGAAAGTTCCACACAATTTTCAAAATTTTGAAGAATGGTTTCTAGAAATAAAATTTTTTCAAAATGGTTCCAGGAAATAGAAAATCTAAAAATCCAACAATTTAAATACCTTTATAACAGTTGTCATTTAGAATCATATTTGTATAAAAAGCGATTTTTTTTCGCTATCTATTTAGCGTGCATCCGTGTGTGTTAAAAAAATTTGATAAAATAACACAGGGGGAAAATGGAACGTTGGCATTTTTATACCATTCAAAATCAACAAGGCAATTAAAAACAATTAATTGTATGTCTAAACATGCATCAATTTTCCAAGCAATTGCGCACTTTCTGACGATTAAGACTCTTAATCGTCAGAAAGTGCGCAGTTGCTTGGAAAATTGATGCATGTTTAGACATACAATTAATTTAAGAGGTTGGCAGTTTAAGGTCAAAATAGTAAAAAACTTCAATTTTTTTGAAAATAACGAAGAATTTTGTTTAGATAAATGCTGATATTCGTGGGGCTCATATTTTATTGGGGGAGGGTTATAAATTTTTTATTGGTGCATTCATCTGTGATAGGTTATTTAATGTCTTACAAACTTCTTGAATGGTAAATTTATGATAGCTTTCGTCATTTTAAGGAGAGGTTGTTTTTTTAACTACCTGCAAGCAATTTGAAATGACTTTAACTCTGTTTATATATTGCATAAGTGAAAACATTTTAATATGAATATGTAAATTCAAATCATAAGAATAGCTTGTTAATACAATTTTTATTTTTATCGTTATTTTCATGACAAAAGAAAAATTATAAAATATACTGAATTTCAGCTTGTTTTAAGTCTCGAATGCTTCATAACATTTGAATTTTTCAAGATATTTCAAAAAAAAATCTTGGAATTTCCAAAAACCACGAACTTATTGAATGACGTTTTTTGATTATTTGTTTTTGGTTTTATTCGGCCTACAAATCAGAAAATTTATTATTTACAACAATAAAGAACATTGATTTCATCATTTTTCGAGCGAGTTTGACCGAAAATTTAAAATTTGAATCCACGAAATTATTGGCGTTTAACTTAAGTACACCCCCTGAAAATAACATTGAATTTGTTTGGAGCATGTAAAAGTTTTTCTGATGTAGAAAAAAATCAAGCACTTATAAACAAGCACCAAATTATTGTACCAGTTGAGGTATTAATTTATCGAGAATATATCAATTTTGGAACCCCTATACCCTTAACCATACTTTTAGCCATACCCTTAACCAATTTATTTCCAAATGAACTGTTTCAGAACTTGTAAAAATGTCAACGTATCTTTAATCTCCAAAAACTCATCATTTTTACTTGTGGATACTTATAAATAAGCTAATGAAGAGACTTGTACCTTTGGTTAAGCTTTTCATAAATAATAAATTAACCTGTTCTATGTGTTCGTGTAAATCGTCGAGTTGCTCATTTAGTTGAGGTATGACAGCCTGAAAAACTTGTTCGACAGAATGCCCAAGAGATTGATTCTTATCTATTTTTAGAATTTCAGCTTGCATTGTTAATAAACACGAATCGGTACATGTCTTCATGGTTAACCCTGAAATCGGGTCGGAACTGTCAATTTTATTTTGATTGTTTTCAAAAAAAATATTATTAAAAATATTTTTTGTCAAATCAGAAACTTTTTTAATAAACTAAATTATGTTACTCAGAGTCCTTATGACCGTATCATAGCTATTTTTGTTCGAGTTTATTTTTTACGGAAACTTCGCGTGGGAAAAGTGTGGTTCTCGTTCTCAAATCTCATTAAATATATTATTCAGGTGGTTAAAGGGTCAGGTAGGAACGGCAAAAATCGACCAGCTCAGATTTTGTATATTTTCGGAGCACTCTCAGTTTCTGTGCTAAAATTGACCCAGAAAAAAAGGGAAAAAAAAACTATGTCCCGTTCTCCAAAAATCAGCATTTTTCAAAAATTTTGCATGTAATTTAAGATTAATATTAACCTATTTTTTAATTTCTAGTTCAAAAACTTGAGTCGTTTATTTTTTAGATAGCCCGAAACGGATTCTGTAGTCAAGCGAAATAGGCACATATACACAGTATGTGTTTTTTTTACTTGCGAAATGAAAATTGTCATTTAGGTAACAACGGCCAATAAAAAACGGTTACTAGGTGGATTATATTTCCAAACCCTTGACATCGGCTATAGCTTGGCTTTCAAAATGAAATCCGCCTAATTACCATTTTTAATTGGCCGTAATTACCTTAATGACAATTTTCATTTCGCAAGTAAAAAAAACACATACTGTATATAAATTTTCTTTGTCGAGCAAAATTTAATTTGCGGTTCCTCAGAAACCGTTCCTACCTTATTTTACCGATCAGAAAATTAATTGAAACATATGTATAATACATTTTATAATATTATAATATATTGTAATATATTATACAACATTTCAATATTATATTCAGTGTTTTTGAGACATAAAATTATTATATATTTTCAATCAAAGATTGTTTTTATTCGACGTTTCGGCTAAACAGCCATTATCAGTGTGAGAGGTTTGGATGAACAGGAATCGAAAGTTGATTTTTTTNCGTTATGGAAAATACGAAGTTTATTTCGTATATATTCTTTGTCAAATTTTTATGGGACGCCAAAACTACATAAAAAGGCGAACCTTTAAGAGGCCTCGCTACAGCTTTTGATGCTCTAGTAAGCAACGCTGAAAATTTTCTAAAAAGATTATTAAAACCAATTTCTGATGAATGTTCATTTATCATAAAAAATGATAAAATATTTAAGGAAAAATTCTTAAATGACCGAAAAAAGTTCGACTCAAAAATTCACAGAGTAATTTCAGCAGACATAAGTCAAATGTACTGTAACATTAATGTAGTTAGGTGTGTTTTTATTATTTTAGACAGAATTTATGCCGATCCTGTGAAATATTTCAATTTCAAAGGATTTGACGGAAAAATTTTACCACCACCAAAACGAGAATATCTGAAAACTATTTTGCTAAAAACACTACAAAAATTTAGCATTATTAATACGCCACTAGGTGTCTATCAACAAAAAACGGGACTGAATATGGGCAGCGCCTTAAGCCCGATGCTTTCAAATATTTTTGTCCGTGCTTTAGAAACAAAGGCTTTGGAAAAATACATNTGTGTTTCTATTATTTTAGACAAAATTAATGCCGATCCTGTAAAATATTTCAATTTCAAAGAATTTGACGGAAAAATTTTACCACCACCAAAACGAGAACATCTGAAAACTTTTTTGCTAAAAACACTTCAAAAATTTAGCATTATTAATAAGCCACTGGGTGTCTATCAACAAAAAACGGGACTGAATATGGGGAGCGCCTAAAGCCCGATGCTTTCAAATATTTTCATCTATGCTTTAGAAACAAAGGTTTTGGAGAAATACATAAAAACAGGCAAATTAATTNATTTTCGAAAAAAAAAGTGCTTCGATTTTTTTGTAAGTAGGCTCAAAAGAAAGCTACTAAAACACTGATCAGAAAGTTGGCTTACGTCAAGGTGATATTTTGAACTTTTAGTGGTTAAATTAAAGCAAACGTTATTTTTGAATTTCATTTTGAAAAAAATACTTAGAAAAAAATCAAAAAAAAGAGAAAATTTCGAAATTTTTTTGATGATTTGGTCGGTTGTTCACTTGGTTATCACCCCGGGTCATTTTGGAGCATTTATATTGCCCCTGAGGCCTCATAAAACCAGCGACCAGTACTCCCTTAAGCCCGATGCTTTCAAATATTTTCGTCGATGCTTTAGAAAGAAAAGTTTTGGAAAAATACATAAAAACAGGAAAACTGATTCATTACAGTAGGTTTGCCGATGATTTTTTAATAATTTTGCTCAAAAATTCAATTCGATCTTTCACAAAACATTTGAACTATTTTGATAAATCGTTGAATTTACAATTGAGCATATGAATACAGAAACCCAAATCATATTTCTCGATAAGTTAATTTACATAAACAATGATAATATTTTAGAATTTAAAAATACAGAAAAACTCAGTCGAAACGGTTTTATCAAACTTTGAGCACTCTATTATGAGTAAAAAATATCTCAAGGGAGGAATTATGACAATTTTACATCGAGAATACAATGCTAGTAGCTCTCATGAAAATTATCGAGGAACTCTTGAGGAACTCCAAGTCTTAAGTAGGAATTCCTACCTTGCTGCACTCGTCAATAGTAAAATAAGACTATTTTTATCTGATAGTGTAAAACCTTCTCGAAAACCAATGATCCACACCGTCTTTTTTGAATACTCCTCCCCTCTCATAGAATACGGTATTTGTGATCTTGTCAGGAAAATGTCACAAATACTGCCAGACTTCCAAGTTAATGTAACATACAAATGTGTCAAGGTTAGCAAACTTTTTTTGTTTCTCGCTAAACCTGAAATTGACAAATTCGAAAAGTGTGACTGTGTATATGAATATTTATGTCCTTGTGACAGAACATACATCGGTGAAACTGCACGAATGTTGATAAATCGTATTTATGAACATCAACAACCCTCGAACCAAAGTAATATCTGTAACCACATTTTGAGTTGCGAGAAATTCATTAAAGACTCAAATGATTTTGCCTTTAAAAATCAAAATAATTTTACAAGCTCCGCGAAAGCTAAATTTTTGAATTTTAAAGATAAATTCAAAATCATTAAAAAAGGGTTCAGATACAAAAAAGATCGGAAAATAGCAGAAGCCTATTTTATAAAAAAAACCCTCTCTTAATGACCAATGGGATCACAAAGCCTCAGACTATTTTGATATTTCTTTTAGTAAGTTCCAAAAAATCTGCATAAAAATGCAAAGCTAAGTTAAAAATTTTTGCCTTAAATTTCTGAACTTCTTAAATTTCTGCACAAAAATTAAAATTCTATATTCTGTTACTTTATTGTTGGACTTGAAACTTTTATAAAGAATTTTATATCTTTGATAATGAGAATAAATCGAAACGTTAGATAAATATGTTTTTAAATAATCAAACACTTTAATCCTGTCTTGTGAGAGTGCAGGGATAGCCGGCAGCATTGCAATGTATGAGTCATACAGTATGACCATATAAATTTTAAACTCCCCACGTGCTTCAGTAACCCCTTTAATAAGATCAGACCACATTTGATTAAATAAAATATCTCAGTGTGGTGAGCCTTGCATTATATGACCGTCTAAATTTCAAAAAGAAAGAAAATTTCAATTATCAAAATTCTCACGAGCAGCAGTAACCCCTTGAATAAGATCAGACCACACCTGTTTCAAGTACAAACCAGTGTGGTGCGTCTAGTAAAAACACCTCCCCCCATTTCAAGAGTTGTTTTCAGAAACTACTTACTAGCCAGATACTTCGTTAATTGGTACCTTTTTGCAAAAAAAAATCTGGTTTGTTCACTTTTTTATTTAAAAAAGCTTCTAGAATACAATTTTCAGAACCATTCATGAAAACATCGCATTCTGAAATTTCAGTTTCCATTTGGTGAAAACATTCTGTTTTCATAAGAGATAAAATATTGAATCATTTAAAAAAAATTCTATATATTATTTTTTTATTTATTAATTGCAATCAACGCAGTTCTTGGTTACTTTTATTGGATTAGAGACATCCAGATATCCTTGCAAATGAGAACCTTCAAGCCACCCAAAAATGTGAGTGACTTTCATTTGATCAGTTCGAATTCAAAATTGCTGTCATCAATGTCAGAATTCCTGAACTTTCTCCCTGGTCGACTGCCTCTTTCCGACCTACTTTGCATACAACATCTCGGGATGACATCATTTTTGGCCGTTAGTATTTTAATCATATTGCAAAAAAAACATAGGGGAAATTGACATACTTTGACTTTTCATTTGTACCATGAAATCGCTGATTTTTAAACTTTATATTACTACTTTTTCCCTTTTTTTTAAGACGAGAGATGAGGGAGGGATAGAAAAACCCCCATCCCCCTTTAAGGTAGTAACCGACGCGTTTCACTTTTTTTTCTCAACACCTGTAGCTTGATGCGGAAGAGTCATACGATTTTGAAATCACATTACGTCGGAGATAAATGTCAGAATTCGTTTTTAAAAAAAAAAGTTTCAAAAAGTTTTTTGTATGACGGTACCGGTAGAAGTTGTATTGGTTTTGAGACATCAATTATATATTTATTTTCCATTAAAAATGGTATTTATTTAACGTTTCGGCTAAGAAGCCATCTTCAGAAGTGAGAGAAATAGTTTGAAACAGTTCGGAACGAAAAATGCAGTATTTCAGTTTATCAATTAGAATTCAAATTTGTGCGCGAAAATGTATTTTACAAATTAGATTTAAATACTCGAGCCTCAGATTTGCCCTATTTAAGAAGTAGCCCTATTTAGAAGTACCGGTCCAAAAACTTAATTTTAGGTTTTTTTCATTAATAGGATCATTTTGCAAGGAAATATCAGAAAAAAAGTTTTTTTTTTAATTTTTATACTCCGTACTCCCACTAAAAATTGGTTTTTCTCTGTTACTATGGGGTCAGAAATTCGATTTAAGGCCTATTTGTTCGAATTCTATGATATTTACATGTTAAATTTGTCGATTTCGGCATTCTCAGCCTCTGGTAAAATCATTTCCAGCACTGTTATCAAAAACTTTTCCCACAGAAATGTCATCTTTGCAATCGATTGAAACGTGGTACTATGAGTTCAGTTTATCGATATCTGATTTAGTTTTTGATGCACATATGTTCAAAGTTCTGGTATCACAAAAAACGTCAAATTTCACAATCTGGTGCAAGTTTAATTAAGGTTTTTGACCACAGTGTTTACAAGAAAGGAAATGGAAACAGCATAAATACTGAAAAAAAATACAAGGATAAAAAAAAACTTCGAATTTCCGAAATCCTTCTTTTTGGTCATGTCCAAACATTTCCTTTTCCACCTTTTTTCTTTAAAAACAACTCAGAAGTAAATCACCGACAAAATCTTGAATGCAATTAAAATTAAGTTTCTCCCATGTATGGGTCACGAGAAATAGTCTCAGTCATTTAGTTCAATTATGAGAAGCGGTTCGAAAATCGGGGATCGGGCCCCAGATTTCTGAGTTCACCTTTGTTTGCCTACAAACCGCGCCAAAAGTGGCGCGACCTGTGTCTGCGTACTGGCAATCTATCAATTATTACAAAAAATGTTTCCAGCCATAATTCTAAGGATTCTGTAACGTTTATTTTGAACCTGATATTGAAATATTGAGAGAAAACAAAATAATATAATTTTTGGTCGAATTTTCAGATTATGCTCACAATGTTTCGGAAAAAAAATTTTTTTGAAAAAAAGATAAATCTTTGTATAAATCTTTTGGCCAGGAGACAAAACAAAAACTCTTAGAAATACTCCAAATAACTATTATGGTTTTAAGATGGTCGAGCCATTTCTCGCGCATCCAGACGTTCTCCAGCGTGTCTTATACCAGAAGTTCTGGAAAGACTTAAGAAGGGTGGAAGATCAGCAGTATGACGATCCAGCCTTTTCCGATCCGTCCGATGAGATTACTGCAAAAGATAAACTGCTTCGAAAAATCCAAGTTACTGATGAAATTAAAATACTGGATTGCTTGTTCTCACACCTCTCCCTGTTTTTGTGTTCGTCCGATTGCAATGTGGAAAAACTGACGGCATTTCAACAAGGCCTGAAGAAACTGATTCTGAATTGCAGTATGTCATTTCACCAGATGAAGGGTGGGATTACATTTACTACCGTTCCAATGCTGAACATTCTCATTCATACTGTGAGATTTATGCGAGTAATAATATAATCATTATATACAAATTTTATATGCGATATTTTTCCACCTCTTTTTTTTCATTTTTTTTTTGATAAGTGAAAAACGTAAATCAGTTGCATCAAAAGTTCTCAGATATGTGTTACCCTAATCCAAAAAATTCCAACTGCATCAAGCAGCCAATGAGTCTAAACATGACAGCTTATCCATTTTGAAAGCATCGGGTGACCGGTCAATCATTAACAACCGGTCATCTCTTAAAAACAGGTTTTGTCGAGAAACGGGGGATGTATGTCTTTCCCTTTTCCACCAAATGTCTTAGGAAAAAAAAACCTTTTCTTTTTGGCGAAAATTCTGGGGGATCAAATTTTGCAACATGATACCAATGGCGTCAAACCTCAAGAAAACTTATATGGGGTCACATTACACATCAGTAGAAAAATAATTTCATTGCGGATCCAAGATTATAGTTAAAAAAAAAAAAAAAACATTCGATGTAATATGACCCCACTGGAGGCAAAACAAGAGTTTCTGACCCTTAGAAAAGTTATCACCAATTTCTCGAGAACTGTACTATATTTAGCATTGACTTCTCATCAAATGTCTTGAAAATTTTTGAGGGGTCAAATTTTGCAATCCGACACCACATGGGTCAGACCCAAAAATTAAAAGAAAGGGAAACACATAATCTTTCAGTCCCAGCATTCCATATAAACATTCTATCAAAGATAGGTAAATCAAAAGTGATTACAGACCATGTTTGATTTTATTTGTTATTTCTTTCTGAAGCATAAAGAAACGTTTAAAGAAACGTTTATTTTTCGACTATGTGATTTTACTGTTTCTAGATGGATCAAATCTTTTTTTAGGCATCAACTATTTTCATTCAAACTTCAATTGGTTAATATCTTGACACTATCAAACCATTTATTTTCAGGCTGTTGGCATTATAATTGAAAAACACATTTTGCAAAGATGTTTGAGATTAAAAATTTGATCAAGGAACCATTGAGCTCCATTGAAGGTCGAGAGTAGTCAGTCTTTCACCTATATGCAACCCTCGTTGGGGATGCCATCCATCTATATTTGCAAAAAACACAATTTACCGCTCTAGAGGGTACCTCAGGCTGGGGTTTAATTTTTACATATTATATATATGTTATATTATATATTTTTATCAGATTTTCCCCCCTGCGCCAGCTCCTTGTCATCTTATCTCATTTTGGTAAAAAAAACATTTTATTTCACAGTGTTTTAATAACCGATCAGTTCTTTTCAATACACATAAAACCAAACGGGGGGAAAAAAAGCACAAAAAAAGGGGGAAAATCTGTACGCCAGACCATGTACGTTTCTTTTAACAAGAAATATCCCCTCATAAGCAATTGCAATCTTGAAAAAACGAATAAAAGTGTTTGCCACTCCCATTGACACGGTGCCACACGGTGGCGATGAGGCAGTAATTGTTTCATAAACCCGCCCACTTTTTTGCAAAGACTTTGAGGGTTCAGAAATTGCATTAAAATTGTTGGAGAAGGTTATCGAGGAGTCATGGGAGGCTGATTATCTTTTGGATATTGAACAATTTGACTTTGTTTTAAATTACAACCTGATGCTCCCCAATGAAAAGTTTAGTTTCAATCAGATTTATTTTTCACGTATTTTGTCTATTTTACGTCTTTTTTTTAAGACTATTAACTTTTAATTGCTACACAATAATACCTCAAAAAGAATATATATTTATAACTTTGGAATGACATTTTACAATCTCATGAAACATTTTCGCTAAGAAATAAAATATTCCTTTTATTTTTTTCAAGATAAAATTTCAAACCAACTGGTTAATGAGGTTAACCGAGATCAATAATTTTTTTTAAAGCTTATATTCTGTTTTGCTTTGTTTTCATCCTATTTCAAAAAATATTCATTCCCGATCAGTATGGTACCAAAATAGTATCAAAATAGACAAATAAGATTCCATACTATTTTCAGTTTTAATCACTTTTTGTATATTGCAGTTAAGGGTATTCCGGTCACCAATCTGACATATTCTCGAAAAAATATCAGCGAAACACGGCTTTAAGGATATAATTCAGTTAAGCCAGTTTGCAGAACTAGCCCTCATCTTGCAAAAAACAAGTGTCAAAACTTTTCTGCATGGATACACTCCCAGACACATTAGCCAAACAGGGAGACCTAAGCACTCCCAAGTTGTGAAAAACAGTATATCAGATAAAATGAATGCACGTATTTCGAAATTGCAGTTAAGGGTATCCCGGTCCCCAATTTGACATATTTTCGACAAAATATCAGCGAAACACGGTTTCAAGGATATTATTCAGATTATCCAGTTTGCAGAACTAGCCTTCATCTTGCGAAAAACATGTGTCAAAACTTTTTTGCATGAATACACTCCCAGACACATTAGCCAAGCAGGGAGACCTAAGCCAAAATTGAAATTCTATCTCTTCTGAAGTTATATTACGAAATAAACCTAAATTTTAACATAACCTGCACAATTAGCATACAAAAATTTCTGTGGAAGCGTTTATGTCGATAAGTGCCTTATTTTTTCTAAAATATGCGATAGACCATCGTTTTTTCTTTTATCTCTTTTTTTTCCCTTTTCTCAAAATGTCTTGATTATGACGAAAAAAAGGCCCCCTATATTTAATTTGTCTTCCTAGCCAATTGCAGTTTCCTGCTCATCCGTTTCCGTTGATTGCAAGCCGTGTCATTTCAATGGTGGTGAAATGAGTATCAACACTCAGGAGACTCAGACCGATTTTTTCGTTATGCCGGATCCAGTTGTAGATTTGCAATCAGACGATTCAGCGTCAACGTCAACTGAGGTGTCTGGGGTCGCCTCAACAAATTATGGTGAATTGGGGATTAATCCTAACGCGTTTTTGTGGATTTCATCCCGCGCTACAATTCATTTCGTGATTTTCACATAAATGACATCGGTTATTATAAATCGCTGGCTAAAACTATTGAGCGATTGGTCCAGAGTGTGAGTCCCTCAGAAGAATTTGCATATTCTTCAATCATATACGCTAATTTCGAGAACGTTAACCCTTTGATCCATTCTGAGTTTCTGTCACCAGAATATCAGGGTTATCTAAAAAATGGCGAGGCTATCAGAACTTATTCGGAACATGATCTGATTTTCGAGGACAGAAATCTCCGTATGGAAGATTGCAAAAAAAACGGTCATGGCAAGAAGAGACTTTTTTTCAGTGTAAATGGTTCCACTATAAAAGATCTCTTTTTGTTAAATGAGTTGCAAAATAGGTCACTTAGAACAACCTGGTGCAAGACCCCAGACTTTGACTTAACCTCATATTTGCGTTGCTCTGACATTGAATGCCTGACTACCGGTCCATGCTTGATAAAATTCGGTGTTCTCGATTTGCACAACTTTTCACGGTACGTTTTCATTCATTTCCCTTTACCTTTTTAGACCCTCTTTTCCAAAATATGTTTTAACATTGCGAATTTTATTTCTAATTCAAGAATTCAAAAGGGCTTAAAATGTTGCTTATTCCAAAATTGCAATCTTTCCTCTCTACATTTTTTTTTCTTTTATTAAAAATTGACCACAGGTGCCGCCAGAGAGCAACTTTCCAGAATTTTGGCCTCCTCCAGCCTAAAGATATAAATTCAGCACCTACAACCCCCATAAACACTTTATAGATCCGATTGATCAATTTTATTTTTATTTATGCATTTAGCTGGGAAAGTTTATTGCTCGTTGCTCATACAATTTCAACCATTGTCAGCAACCGTGCAATTCTGCAAAATTGTCGTCAACTACCACCTGGTGCTCGTGACGTGATCAGTGAGACCTCTGGAGATTCAGAGGAGAACTTTTTTTTGCAATATGATTCAAATGTGGGTGAGAGATATGGATATAAGGATGATCGCCCCTTCTATCTGATGGATGCGTCTGGCTTATGTCCTGGCCGATATCTTATAATCAACTGTGGTTATGGTCGCGCATTTACAAATCATCAGGTATGTCAATGTATATAAGAGGGTGGTGATTATTCAATATGGTCCCGATCAGTATGGTATCAAAATAGTATCAAAATAGACAAATAAGATTCCATACTATTTTCAGTTTTAATCACTTTTTGTATATTGCAGTTAAGGGTATTCCGGTCACCAATCTGACATATTCTCGACAAAATATCAGGGAAAAACGGCTTTATGGATATTATTCAGATAAGCCAGTTTGCAGAACTAGCCCTCATCTTGCGAAAAACACATGTCAAAACATTTCTGCATGAATACACTCCCAGCCACATTAGCCAAACAGGGAGACCTAGGCTAAAATTGAAATTCTATCTCCTCTGAAGTTATATTTTGAAATAAACCTAAACTTTAACATAACCTGCATAATCAGTATACAAAATTTCTGTGGAAGCGTTTTTGTCGATAAGTGCTTTAGTCTTTCTGAAATATGCGATAGACCTATTTGACATTTCCCATCGGAAACTCTATCTCCTCTGAAGTTATATTTCAAAATTTACTCAAATTTTTGAACAAGGAAGCTCAAAACAATATAAAACCCCTGTGGAAGCTTTTTTTTGAATATCGACCCCGAACTCAAAATATGAATTTTTCAAGGTCGAGTGAAGAAACTTTTTGGGAGAAAAAAAAAGTGCCCTCGCATTATGTACAAGGCTTAAATTTTTTTTTTAATTTTTGTATTTTTCTTTATAGTTGAATGGATTCCCCATGAGCAAGTTTCTGATTGCAATTATGCTAACAAAATTTGGCGTTAAATTTTTCTCGGTCGTCAAAAATGGGTATATTGCAATAGAAATCTCAAATGTCTTCCTAGATCAATGCTGACTCCTTCTCAAGTATACTGGCTTCCTTGCAATGTTCAATCCCATCACAAGAAAAGCAAAGTTTACTCACGACTGGTTCGATCTAAACTATCCAGAAGGTTTTTCAAAAGATCAGTGGTGTTATCCACCCCCTGCCGTAATCGACAATTTCATTCATTGCAGCGATCCTCGAACCCATTTTTTTTCAGGGACTGAACATGACGAGCTAATTAAAGCTGCAAAGGATCTTGTTCGAGAAACCAATCGTGATATGGAATTGTCACCAATCACTGAATGCCTTCGCTATTTACTAGCAAGAATCAAAATAACAGTGGATATTGCAAATTTGTCCCAGAAGGCTCAAAAGGATGAGATTCACCGTATCGTTCCCAGACTTGTGTCATTTACAAGACCCACCGTTTCCGTCTCACTAGATGGTGTGGTATGCGCAATGCCGAGATGCTTTAATCAGGAGTGCCTGAACAATCGAAGGCACTCAGCAGAGTTTCAGATTCTAATTTGCAAATGGAAGGATACGTCAGAATATCAAGATTCTTATTTTGCTGAGTGGGACTCGACTGACGTTCATGCCCCAGCTGGCTTCACAGGTTGGTCTCAAAATAGTCACTTTTTTATAAAAAAACTAAGAGTACCCCGGTCCCTGTTTTTACATATTTCTCAATAAAATATTAGCCAAATACAGCCTAAAAGATACAAATCAAATTAGCCAGTTTGTAGAGCCAACCCTCATCTAGTGTGAAACATGTGTCAGAGGTTCTTATCCTTTCTTTTTTGCATGAACACACTGCCAGACACTCAAACGATACAGCGAACCATAAGCAAAGAAAAAAATTATGAAAACTTTATCTCCTCCGATGTTAAATTTCAAAATTCTACCAAAAATTTTTGCAAAAAGAGGCTAGACACAAAATAATACTGATCCCTAAACAAAATATATATGAATTTTTCAAAGTTACGTGAATAAATTTCTTAGAAATTGCATTTTATTTAACCAATATTTCAGGCCGAAGCAACTTCTTGAAATTCTGTATGAGCAGTCATATCAGAAAGAGACAGTGATCAAACTTTTGCAAACATATGGGGTTGAGTGCCGAAACTATGTTTACGAACCTGAGGCAATCATCACAAATACATATATCCTGCCTCGTCCGTATTACACGGTGGTCTCATTGAAATATGACTTGCCATATTGTGATCACCCATTTATGTTTAATGGTGTCATTGAGATACCACAAGCTGAGCTGATTAGCTTTTCTGATTCAGTTTGTAGATTAGAAGGTGTCGAAAATTTGCAAATTTCCAACTGGGAAACGGAAAATTAGTGAACCTGATTCAATTCTCCTAATTCCCCTTAGTATACGAATATACTTCTCATTTCCCCCATGCACACCTTATATTGCAAATCTTTGAGAAATAAAAAAAAATATGTAATCATTCAAAATTTCAAGTCTTTCTGATTTTATTCCTAATACTAGTTTTGCAGGTTGTTTCTATAGAAAAAAAAATTTTCTGTGTAAGAGCAGCAACAGATTACAGGAAAAAAAAGCATAAACAAAAAAAAAAGAGATTTTCTCTCTTATTGCGAGAAAACGAAGGGGGGGTCATATTTCTTTATCTTCGAAAATATGACTCTACGGTCGATAACGTCACTGATGGATGTCGTGAGGTTTTACCCTTTTTAATCCAGCAGTGAGGCTATAGAGTTGAAAAGTCACTGTGAGGTCTTTGAATAGGGAAAAAAATGAGGAAAAAAAAACAGAGGTTTCCGTTAATATTTTTATTTTTTATATTGTTAGTAAAGTTATAGCCCAAGCACGTACATTCACCCTCTTGTTCAATCCACTAGGGATCCTTGACCTCCCACAATTCTTGCAAAGAAAAATAAAACAGATAAAAACGAATTTTTAAACATAAAAAAGGGAGGAAAAGAAAAGGAATGGGAGAGACGAGAGAGTGGAAAGTGATTTTGATTACACTTTTTCTCAAAAAGTTCTAGATCATATGTTTTTCTGCAAAATACAAAAGGAAAAAAAAATTCTTAACTTTTAGTCGGAATACACGAACATTTTTCATTGAAAATTATGTGGCAAAGTCAGATGATTGGTTTCCTTCAGTGGATGGAGTTGAAGCGTTTGAGGATGCTATAATAAAAATTTCAGGATCATTATGCAATAATCTTATGGGAGTTATATCCCTTAACAAAAATAAAAGCTGTGTTATTTCACTAATCGTATTTTCATGCATCATTTTATCTTCAGCGTTTTGTATCTTTTTAATGCTTTCTCGAAAAATTTTTGCAAAAAAATCAAGCTTCGGTCCGTACGCGTATGTAGTAAAAGCTGACAGATCATCCGAGATTGATTTGGTGGGAGTATTGCAAAGTCGAAAATTTCTTGTCAGATTTAAATTTGGAATGCCATTTATGAGATCATTGACCTGTTCAAGTTCACTTTTCAAATGTTCCAGATCCATAGTTATGTTTTGCAAATTTACAAACTCATCGGCCTCTAGATTAATAGAACTTTTACTTGTCTCAATGAGTGATAGACTAGGAAGCGAAATTTTATTGATAGAAATATCAGACAGCTCATTGTAGGAATCGACATTCCATGATCTCATACTCAATTTATTTCTGATAATGTTATTCAGTGGTTTAAAACTGAAACCATAGAAAGTGTAATTATCAATATTCTTTGACTTTTTCGGCGTAAAATTTCATTTGCTATCCATTAAGCATAATTTTAAGATTGAGCAGGCATGAGCACCTACTTTAATCGTCAATTTAAAGCATAAAATGCCATTTTACCAAAAAAAAAATTTTCGGAAAATTTTTTCTCTAATTTCAAAAAATTCTCCTTCAAATTCTGCACCAGTCACCGATCACAAATCGTTAATATATTACTTAGTTTAAAAGTCGATGTTACGCCCGGTACTGACCCTAATCATATCCCTTTAACACCTTTTTGTTAATCTAGGATGTGCGGGCTGAGGGAGCCAATCCTAACATTCCTAAGACCTCTCCTAGCCACTCATGAGGCCGTTTTTCAGCCCGCACATCCTAAATTAACAAAAAGGTGTTAAAAAAAAGGAATATTATACAGTCTATATACACAAAAACCAAACAATTATTTTTCGCTGCTCGCTCAAAGAATTTTGATCAAATTGCTAAGTTTATCTCCTTTTTTTTAATTATCAGTCTTGATAATTAATAACACAAGAATAAATTTAAATAGCCAATCTGGCTCAGAATTTAATGTAGTTTCAAAAGTATGACTTTAAATTTTCTTTGTTGAAAACTAAGCTTCAAAACCTTTTTTTTTACTTTTTAGAATAGTACTTTTTAGATTAGTTAGGACTCTTAAGGGGGTAGGTGTCGTAATCTGGTACCGTTCAATCACGCCTCAGAACATAAATACCGCTTATCGATTAAATTGAGAACATAATAATTTTCGAACGTTTCAGGGAATTAAATGTCAACTTATATTTTTGTCCCGATTTGCGTTGACCACCTTCTTAAAACTAGCGGTCGTAAAATGTACCTTTGTACACCACTTAACTAGAATACAACTGCTTACGAACTTTTGAGAATGGCCATTTCGTAGATCTATCCTTAATCTAAAAAATAATTCATCAGAATTAATTTGGCTGACCCTGGTGACCACCATGCGGCGAGTTCTAGAACGCGTAATCAAATTTCAAAGTACAACTCCTCTAAGATTTCGCATACGATTCCACTCAAATTGGCATGAACCACGGAAACAATAATGCTTGTAATTAGGGGAAAGCACGTTTATAAATTTCGGACTAATTTTTTTTAGAACTGTCAAAACCACCTAATTTCAGGTTTTGTCTCGTTAAGAACTACTCCTTCTTGGTTAAATTACAGAATGCAGTAAAAATTTAGGAAAGAATTAAAAATATGTTTGATTTTTCTTGGGGGAGCGGATTATGGGCCAAAATTTTGGGCACCTAAGCGCACGGATAAAGTTCTCAAATTAAAAGAAATTATGACTTTTTCTTATAGGCTGAAAAAGTGCAAAATCTTGGGCTCTTAAACTACGCAGTTTAAGGGGGTAACCGACGTAGGCTGTATCTTGTAGACTCATAAGTGATAGGAAGCTAATTATATTGCATTGTCATTTTCGTCGCTGGTTTGCTCCCAGAAATATAAAAAAAAAATTTCGATGTCAAAAATTTTTCAAAATTTTCTATATTTTCAAAGTTTTATTTTCCTTAACCGCACTGTATCTTTTAAGTAATAACTTTTTGCTCTAATTTTTGTTGCATTAGATCACTCGTGAATTAGATCTTGAACGTGGCAATAAAAAATTTAAATTTCGAAAAAAAAAATCCAAATATTTTCTTAGATCCAGAAATTTGGGGTAACCGACAGAGGCTGTTCTCGAGACTCAGAAGTGCATAGTAAGCTGATTTTAGCTGCATTCTTATTTTTGTTAACGGTTTGGTTATAAAAACCTAAAAAAGATGAATTCGATTAAAAATTTTTCCGAATTTTGCATATAATGGAATTTTTTCTAAGTATTTTTTTCAGGTAATTAAACTTTTTCTCTGATCTAGACATTGGATCTGACGATTTTTACAACTAATTTTTTTGTGCAACTTACTGACAAAATGTATCAAAAATTATAATTTTACTCAAAAAAAGTTTTGGAATTTTTCTTCAAAATCCTATTTTTGACGAATTTGAGGGTAAATAAACTTTGAGTGCCTTTAAAAGCTAATGAGAAAAAAAATAAACAAACTCTTTGTACCGCCTCGCGTTGCACACCTCTAAAGAAGTGCTTTTCTTCAAAAAAATCTGATATTGTTCGGACTAAATGGAATGGGGGTCAGCGAACATGTGCAAAAACACCATTTATTTTGGAAATTTCTCTAAATAACAAGAAATTTGAAAAGCGGCTTTGTACGGCTGTTAAGCTCACAAAGTTAAAGTTTATATACTGAAAAAAAAAAGAAAATTTTGATATCCAGGAGCTAGATAAAAATACTTCCAAAAAATGGAAAAAATCACTTTTTGGACCGGTATACCGGCCGTCCGGTCATACAAAAACTGTTGACGACCATTTTTTGAAAATTTAAACAAATATCTCCTAGACGAAGTTTGACTCAATACGAATTGCGGTTAGTCAGGACTACGTTAACATATCTAATGCTTTCCCTCAATTACAAAAAATTGGGCACTCAAATCAAGCGGTTTAAAATGAAATTCCCCCTATCAAAAAATCTTGGAAGAAATTACAGGTGTGAATGAGGTCAAACACGGCAAACAAGCCAATCAGCGGAGTTTCAAAGTCTAATTAAAAGTTAGGTGCGAACAAATACCTCCCGCACAAAAACTGTTTCTCAGATTAGTAATGTATTTCAGATTTCCTGAAAAAATAATGCAATAATTTATTTAACCCTCACCTGCACGCGATGTTTCATAACGTACGTGCACGAGTGTGTTTCAAATAACACGATGGGTATGTTTTCACAAAAAAATTGCCGATTTCAAAATATTTGATTTCAGAAATTGAGTTAAATTGTTATGGTGCTCAGATATTTGTTTTAAATTCGAGAATATTTATAATTTTGGAGATACATCTGAATTGTTTTTGCCATTCAGAAGAAGACTCAGTCTCAAATTTCACATACCAGTGAAGTTCATAAGAATAAATTTTATTCTAATGTGAAATTACCAGTTGACATCCGATGATAAACAAACTTATTTTTTTACACCACCAGGTGGTGTCGAGTGTCAAATCCGATGATTCTGAAAAGTTTTTCTCGAAAAATTACTCCTGTTAGTGTATTTGTATAATATTATCTAGTATCAGTGCTGAGATTCAAAACAGTGCTATTTACACCATCAGGTGGTGTCGGATCACAAAACAATGATGCAAAACATTTTCGTTTGATAAAATATCCCCATAAGTATATTTTTAGATTCAAATTTGTCCCAGTAACGAGATAGAAGAAATTGCTCTTCGCACCACTAGGTGGTGCCAGGTGTCAAAATAAATATTGTCAATATATTTCTCTCCGAAAATAACCTTGATAAGTATGTATTTCCAGTCTGATAAGCAATTTCTGAAACTCACAAAAATTTTTGAAATTAAAAATAATGAGAACTTCAAGGCGGTTGCTCCCATATTCCGCTGGCCAAAATGATACTTCCTCAAAATATTTCCGGTATCTGTGATTTGAAACAAAGCAGTGCAGGTGGAGGGGTTATTCAAGCTTTATAGACAAAGATAATTTTTTTTTAATTATTGTGTAAATTATTTAAAAATTGGCTCAAATTTCGCCAAATATGAAATATCACTCCAGGCTTTTGATTTATAACTATTTCCTATACGTTAGGTCACCAGCATAAATCATTTTTGACTTATAATTTTATTATGTTGTATTTATTCGCCGACTGAATCACTCAGCGTGAACCACATCTAAATGCTCATTTGATTTCAAAACCTTATTTGTCTCACCTATCTTTTGTTCAATTTCTAAAATTAATTCCTCTTGAAGAAGATTATTCGAATAATTGTCTTTTGTAAGCCATTTAATTTCAGATCGAATCCTCCTGAGGTCATAAAATAAAGAAATAGAAGTTAAAAATCCAGTGATGATAAATCCACATGATAAAATAAGATTCGTTTCTCTGTTTCCCTTTTTTTCTTCTGAAAATTTATTATTTTTATTCATACTGGCAAATTGGCTGAAAATCTCATTTCCACAGCTTTTTTGTTTTAAAAACATATTCTCGCTGCGACGCATCTCCTATTTTTTAAATAATTTTGAATTTTATATAAAATATTTAAAAAAAATAGGTAAAATTTCAAAATTAAATAACGCCGCTGATATATCGAGATTTTTGGCTGAAGAATATTCACGTCGTCTTAAAATATTCTGAAAATTCTAAATCATACTCTTAATTTTAGGTTTAAAAATCATAAAAAGGTAAAATATTTCTAATAACTCGGATTCTATTTGAATATTCCGGACAAACTGTTTTGGCTATAAAATTTGTAGATGATTAGGCAACAAAAAAGTGACACATCATTGATCACTATTTAAGAAGTACATTTTTAGATTATTTTTGGCTGCGACTTTTGTTTCGAATAAACATGAAGGAAAGTATAAATAGTATTCAGAATAATTTTTTTCTCAACTCATCTAGTTTATGGGGGTACCCCTCATAAACAAAAATGTTCGCAACTTCATTTTAATGATTTGAATTTGAAAGAGCGGGGTAGTATTTTTATCCCCATACTTTGTCAAGTTAGTACTGTTTCATCGTTTTGAAAATTTAGATTTTTGTTCGAATATTTAATTATATCTAAGTATTGGGTTCTACAATGTGTAGTATTTCAGATATTTGGCCTCAAAAACAATTCAGTCCATATTAATACAAAAAATAATTAGTTGTTTCATTTTTTATGCTCATTATCGACGATAATTTATCGTTAGCCCATATCATTATTTTCTAATCCAAGAATAATTATTTTTATTTTTTTGTTGTAAGTTCGAATGTTCATTTTTAAATTTGTTGCAATTTTAAAAATAAATCAGAAATTTTCGAAATTTTTGTGAGTGAAAACGCATTTTTAGAAAATCATATACTTTTTTTCCTCGATTTTTTCGGAAATATTTTGAAAATTTTCCGCAAATCAAATCCAAAATTTTTGAAAAAATGTTTTTTGTAATTCTTCACAAAAGTTCAGTCCGAATCAGCCTTCTTATTTTTTTGAATAAATTTGGTTTTCGTATGTCAACCCATAGGATGATTGCTCGATGATCATTTTGAAAGTATTGATTATATTCACAAGACTTGTTTACGAAACCGGTTAGTGCTAAAACCGGTAAGTGCTAAGATTGTATTCCTACAAAAGTTAACAAACAAAATTTCGGGCGTTATGGATGTCATATTTTTTCATAGTTATAGATTATTTAAAAAAAACTCAATTGAGTGTTTATTTTTTCTAAAAAAGAAGTTTAATTAAGTTCATTTTTGGGAAGTTTTGACCATTTTTCATAAATTTCAGTAAATTTTTGTATGTGCATGATGCTAAATGATGAAATAGATGATAAAAAACGTTGTAATCAACGAGATAAGCCCAAAATTAATCTACTGTGCGTCTATCTAAAACGTCTTACTTCATCAGTTTTATTGAGCTGCCTTTCTCTAGTTGCTTTCTGATTTTTTAAAAATTTTACTATTTTTTATTTCAAAATTTCAATAGTTTTACGTCTGGTAGTGAAAGCATTGCCCATACATACAAATTGTATAACTCTAAAATGCAAGTCGTTGCATTTTCACAAATACCAATATAAAAACTTTGACCTTTTATCACCTCAATTTGCTCAATTCTCTCGGCGTATCCGGTTAGAACCATAAATAACCGGTTAACACGGTGGTTGAATTGAGAACAAAACATCTCAAACCTTTTCTTTTGAATCTTCGAAATAATCTTTCATTCTCGAAAAAAACTCTAAATGTCACAAAATAAGTGAAAAGAGGTTCATTATATCCACGGGGGATACTCAACTTTCTCCTTATTTCTCATGCCAGCACCAAAAACCGGGGTCTTTATTTAATTTATCGATTAAACATTTTTAATCGGAAAATCAATTTCAATCGCCTCAGAAAATTTGATACAACAAATATTATTTTTATTTTAAACTTTCTCACCAGTGAAGAATGTTTTATCAGAAATTCGGACTGTTTCAACTACCTATTTTCAATATTTTTAGTCTGGCGTTTTTAATCTACAGAGAAATAGTCTGACAATGTTCATGTCTTAACGACGCAAGTTTCCAAATGGGAACAATGATCTATTATTCAATTTCCCGAATCGGGACTTCCCATAATTCAATGTGTAAGCAAAGTTTGAAGGCTAGACCAAACATCTTTTTATTATTTTCAAATCGAAAAAACTTATATTAAAACATTTAGAATTGAACCACATGGATTAAGGGCCCTAACCGATAGACTATTCGAAAAATGCGGAATCCGGGCATTTGATCGGCTGATCTACCCAAATCTGACGAATTAACTCGGCCTATTTAGCAATCAAGCGTTTTGATTGGGTGCGAGTATCCCGCGTTGTTTAAATCCTTCAAATAGTCGACGATCTGTCAACTGAGGGCCATTAATCCCTATATCAGATTTTTTTTTAATACTGCCTAAGTCAATTTGTTATTTAAAATAACCATTTTTTGATATTTGTAAAACTTTATTCGAAGATTTCAAGTACAATCATAAATTTTGATGATAAGATACGAGATGCTTAAATGTTTAAAAGGATTTTATCGCGGTTTTTATTACAAATTGCAGATTTGCAGGTGTCCATTTAGGATTATTTCCTAGAAATTTATTTCTATTGTTTTTTAGTTTTGGAACGCAGCCTCACAATTATTTCTAAGAAACATGCCTGGGGCGGAATTACGAAATCATAAAACTAAATTAAACTCAATTGTCCATAATTTTATCACATTGTACGCGAGAAAAATTAATTATATTCCCCAGCACTCGACAAGATTTTGAAATTATCATTACTCTTTCTTTCAATTTGGATAGAAAGAGAGATTCCACAATGCTCGAGTAGCAGTGGTAGCCCTTTTTAATTCAAAGCGATCAAATAATTTCTTAAATCCCATAAGAGGGCCCACTTTTAGCAAATGATACTTCAATTTTGGCTTGATTTACAAAGAATGGGCCTTCTTCTCGGATTTAAGATATATCCCTTTATCACCTTTTGGTTAGACTGCGTAGCCACTACTCCTTTTAACGTGTGATTTTAACGTTGTGGCTACGCATTCTAACCAAAAAGTGATAAAGGGATATATCGCCAGGATATAACGTCTTTTAGCGCGAAAAAATTGAGTTGTGAAAGCCCTAAAGTAAGTTCAACTTAGTTATTACCTGATTGTTTGTCACTTGAATCATTAAAAGGCACATAAATCTCTATGCGCTCCATTGCGCGGTGTACACCTATTTTCAACGCCCTTGTTGGTGAAACGCGATCGTGCAACGGAGAGCCTAGCAATCTTTTCCTTTCATTTGGCAATTTTATTCGTAGATGTGTCGGTCAGTGAATTTGGTGTTCTTTAAATTACATCAAGATGGACGATAATAATAGAAAAATGGTTTATACAAGTTTTTTGAAAAGTTCAATAAAAAATATCTTCAACATTGTCCTCCAGAGAAGTCGTAGTCACATGTAAAAATTAAATTTTATTCGAAAAATGTTTTTTCAAATTTTATTCAAAATTTTTTTTTTCTATTTTATCTGACTCAGAAATTCTGATTCAGTATGCAATGAAGTTTCCAAATTTCTGCGTGAAAACTAAGTCTCAAACTTGAATCGAAATTCCAACAAAAAATACTGTTTTCTAGAATAGTACTTTCTAAAGTAGTAAAGACTGTGAAAATACCACTTATCGATTTCAATTCCACAAAATATCAGGTTATCAATTTTTGAAGAAAAATTAGGTCATTGCACATTTCTCTCCTGATTTGCGTTGACCATTCCCTTACACGAAGTTCGATATATCCTCTATCCAAACGAAGTTCATGATGAAAACGTTTGACCTCAGGGCTGTAGTTCCAATCCCAGTGAACCCCACTGATTCAGTGATTGTGTAAGGAATACTAATATGGGTGTTGTTTCTTGTCCTGTTTTTTCTCTTGTCCCGCTTCAAATAACGAGACGAGTCATGCGATTTGATGGGTCCACTGGGATTCGAACTACAGCCCTGAGGTCAGAAACGTTTTCACCATGGACTTCGGTTGACCCTGATTTTCAATGGGGAATAAGTTATTCCCAATCACAGATATTGGACGGAAAGGGAAAGGCCTTCTCTGATAAGGATACTCACTATTTATCCAATCATCTACGAAAAATCAAATTTTTTCCAGTATTTGATATTTTGTTCACTTGGCCAATGTGTATGCCTGCTCAAAAAAACTAAATGATAAAGACAAAACTGCTTTTTTTTTGGTTTATTTGATTTTTTGAGAGATATAAGATGACTTTTTGAAGCCTACATAGAATCAGTATACCAAGTTTGTTTGTCGTAGATGTAGTTTGCGCCACCCTTGGCAAAGTATTGTTCTGGAACTAATAAAGCATCGTCAATGTCAATTGCAGCGTTTTTATTTTCTGAGAGAATTTTTCCCACTATAAATCCAGTAGTATCATCTTTATGAAATAGGGCTCCGAAACTTGACCCATCTCCCATTTTAGTGCAGAAAGTGCAAGTCGATTTGGCAAATCGAGCCGCCATCAAACTACTTCTACATTGGTTTTGGTATTTAATTCCAGCTACGAAATTTTGTTTCTCGTTGTTGTAACAAGCAACTAAAATAAATTTTACATTGTGTATTATTTTTAATTATTTGGATGTAGGGAATAGGGCTCACGAAAAAAGTTGGCTAAGAATTTGATACAAAACTTAACGGTAGAGTTCTAACTACGAACGTCCATCTCAACTCTATATTCACCACACCTGGGAGAGAGGCGCCCTTCCCTGGTGCAAAAAGGCACGAGAGATGTAGTAGCACTGCGACTCAATACCAGGCTAGTACCTTCAATATATTATTGTAACAACAATATTGTAACAATATACAGTATTATTTATACTTGATTTACACGTAATCATATAACCTAAACATATATTTAAAAAAAATGATAGGATAAATAAGATGGTTCAAATAAATTAAA
Source organism: Oikopleura vanhoeffeni (assembly GCA_004367855.1). Classification (NCBI taxonomy): domain Eukaryota; kingdom Metazoa; phylum Chordata; class Appendicularia; order Copelata; family Oikopleuridae; genus Oikopleura; species Oikopleura vanhoeffeni. The sequence goes on along the minus strand of SCLH01001063.1, from coordinate 138,577 downwards.
TTGATATTATTTTGGAGTATTTTTTGAGATTTAAGATACAAAAATAAGTTTATTAACCATAAACAAATCTAACTTGAATGATAACTATTTGAGGGTGATTTTCAGGAAATATTGAAAATTTTAAATCAGTTAAAATCCTTGAATTATACCTATAAATTATGAGTCATAATTTCAAATTGACATTTGTTACACAATTTCAATTAATTTGAAAATCTCGCGGTTTTACGTACAATATCGGTGCTTTAATAGGTGATTTCATAAAAAATTAGTAATTTAATTTTTAATTTCATAAATTTTTAATGTCAGGATTTTTGAGTTAATAATTTTTATTAAAATATAGTTGAACTGATTAAATTCGTGACATTGTGCTTTTCTAAAAAATTCAATATGTTTTTCTCATTTTTTAAATTAATTCCACAAGAAACGAACCTTTTTCTTTGCAACCAGATCTATAAATAGGATCGGCTCCCTTTCTTTCGACGGTGACTCGGACTTCGCAAACCGGTTGAACCATGGCAGTTTCTCCGCAGTCTTCATATGTGCCAGATGCGACACATTCTGCGGCAGATTGACCAGTACACACTGGACAACCGTTGAATAAACCTGCTCCAACAATATTGTTAGTTTTTCCGGTGATTTCTCCGGATGCTACAAGAGCTTCAATTTCTGCAGCTTTATCAGGGATTTTAAGGGACTATTAAATGTTTTCTTCCAAAATTTAAAAAAAATCGACATTAGCCGCTTTGTGATTGGTCAAAATTTGTCTTCATCCGATAATCAAAATAAATGTGCTATAGGAGGGCCCAATATCGCCGAAAGTTTTTGCCGGCGATATTGGCACTTTCGAAATTTGACTATTCATTATTGTAGCTCGTCGCATGGCTATCAATTTGAGGTCAATATTGATTTAGCTAAAATAATTCTGATCGAAACGAAAAAGATGGTGACCAATGGTAGGGTGTCACCTAAAATTTCTATTTATCACTCATTTTTCTATTGATATTGTTTTTTACTTTTTTGATACAATTTTTCGTTCAAGTTAGTTAGAAATTTCGGATTTTGAAAAAAATTCGAAATTTTTTTAAAATTATAATCGTTTATTGTGCAAAAAATCATATAAAATCGTGTTTTCCGGAGGTGAGAACCTAGACCATAGATAAAATTTTAAAGTTCATTTCAATTTTTAAAATATTTTTTAACATTTTGAAATTTTTCATTTGAAGTTTTCGACTCAGTTGTTTCTGTTATCCCTTTCCTAATCCTTTGTTAGGTCTTAATCGCTCATCGGTAAGTTCGTCTTGTGTGACTACTGGTGCGTCGACATCGTATTCATCAGTAAAGCTTGAGGCTGCATAATCACCAAATGGGACCTAAAAATAATTTAAATTATAAAATCAAACAAGTTTACTTCATTTCACCTTCACGCTCAGATTCACAAAAAATTAACCTCGAGAAAAAAAAGTTAATTTGACGATTTTGGTCAGAATTTTAACATAGTGTAATTAATTAATTTGAAACGTTTTTTGTATCTTTAGTTTTTTCATGATGTTTGCATAATTCCAGTTCTGATTTAAGGGGGCTATGTTTGCAAAAAAGAATTTGTCTAAAATTTTGTCCCAAACAATTCGATCAAAAAATGAGAATAAGCGTGGTCTAAGACTCCCATCATGGGAGTCCCATGGCCTCAAGTTTGTCCACCAGATTGCGTTTAAGTACATTTTTTGTGTTATTTATTGATAAATAAAAAGTTATGTGGAAAAATTTTAAAAATGCTAACGCGAAAAGCAGTTTAATCAAAATATAAAATTATATGAAAAAAAGTCATTCAGAATTTTATAAGGGTGATACAAGATTAATTAAATTATTTCAAAGATTGAAAATGACTCAACACGTAACATTACCATAAACTTCATATAACTGAATTATTTTATTAAATAAAGTCCTTGTTAGATGATTATTTCAAGAGTAAACTTGGGAGAAAATATTTAAAAAAATCGAAAAAACTATTTGAGTAAGAAACAACGAGTATACGAGACGAGTCTACGTAGACTTCGACCCCGACAGATTTTTATAGGATTATTAAAATTTGAATTTCTCAAAAAATTCAAAATATTGCATGGTTTTTTAACCAAGATTTTTTTTTCAAATTCAGGGGTAATTTTGTGAAAGTTAACATACTCAGATAAACCACTGTTGAACGCAAAATGAACATATGATCAAAAGTTTACCTCTGCAGGTCCCGCTTGGTCATAATCATCGGATCCGGAAATTTCAGGAGTGTAGTTGTCAGCAAAGTTGTAATCTTGGGAGCTGGCATCATAACTCACATCATACGCGGCTAAAATAGCGCTCAAGTCCGGCGAATAATCGTAATATTGACCGTTTACAAGGCCTAATCCGATAATTTGGGTGATTTTCATTTTGAAAAAAAGAATTGATTAATTTCTCAAAAAGTTCTCAAAGCTTGACTACGATCTTATCGACCGAAGATTTTGCGTTCTTAACATTCTGAGCACGAATATTATGTTAAATAAGCTTTTTTTACCACAAATTGGATACACTTTTGAAACAAGGTTTTAAAGTGGTTGCTTTTATGTGTGAACCTTTTCGCTAATGACTAAAGGGCACTGCGCACTAAACGAATTATTTACGTCACAAGGACAAGCGTGGGCATCAGGCTTCCAAAAAAATTAGCTTGATTTTCTGCGGATTAATATAATTTTTGGTCAAGGTTGTTTTTATCTTACGGACTCGCCCTAGAAATTAAAACAACAAATCGACCCAATCCGACGTGGTCAACTTTGAAAAAAAATCTCTGGGAGGCGATATCGCCGGCTCAATAAATATATCGCCATAAAACCTACGAAAATATTTTAAAGCTAAATTCTTGCCAGTGCCAATATCGCCGACATTGCGTCAGTGTATAAGGTTTTTGTAACAAATTACTGCGAGTGCATCATACGAGTGGTCATAATGCAAGTTTTATTTTTCCAAATCTACGTTTTTAAATTTTTTATTGATTGAGTTTGGTGGAGTACGTAATTCTACACATTTCGATATTCAACTACATTTAACCTTTTGTTAAACTCATAATTTATTATTTCTGTAAAAACAAATCAAAAAACTTGAATAAATTATGTAACATAATTATTATAACAAAAAAAATGAAATTGAAAACAATTTCAAATTATGACGTCATTCCGAACGTCCACGCTTTTATTTATTATCGAATGAAATAAAATATAGGTGTCTGGCTTGGCTTGCTTTTTTGGTAAGAGAGATTTTGGTGCGTTTGGGTTGAATAAGGATTTTACAACCAACTGAAACTCAATGAACAGACTTATCAAAATAATTATATCCCTTATTCACACTTTTGTTAATATCCGGCCTACTACTTAAAAACACACACGTTTCTAATCAGGGGCCGGGATATTAACAAAGTGTGAATAGGGGATATAGAGGCCTAGACACTAGCCCAGTGAGTCACTGGCAGTGACACTAGGGTCAGATCGTTTCAAAATCAATGTCTATTGTCGTGACTCGTGAGGTATGCGGCATAGGTATGCGGAACCGTATGCCCATTGTGGAGGGTGCCCATTGCGATCACCTACTGTATTGTTGTTTTTATCAAATACTCTAAATTGTCGAATAATGCTTCAGGTCAGATCAAAACTGGGCGTTATAATTTTTGGGAGCATAGGTAAAGCCCGACTTATTGTCAGCCTTCTTTCAGTGACTCAGAACTTTTTCCAGTCCTAAAATCAGAGATTTCAGCAAAGTTTTCTTCAAATTTCGGCATCACGATGTAACCTACACACAAAAATAACACATACTGTAGGTAAGGGATAATTAAAGCTATTTATTTTTTCATTTGAACTAAGAAATTATAAACGGTATCTCAGATCTTTAAGAGGGTCGGTGCTTAGAGACAGATCCGTATTGGCTCTTGATATGAATCTTTTTCCTGGCTCTATTCTCCTCAATACACCGTCGAGGTAATGATTCATGAATAAGGCAACTTTTGCGATTTTTGAATTTTCGAAATATTGCTTTTTTAAGAGAATTTTGAAATCTAATTTTAATTTTTGAATTCGTTATATTTGAAGAAAAATTTTGAAAAAAATTTAAAAAATTATGAAAATTTCCTTATTTTTCGTTCAAATTTTGTTTGATTATTAGTTTCGAATATACAAGAAACACTTTTTAACTCCCGTAGTGTCTTTTGCACCATCCGTGGTGGCAATGGCCTTTAATCGCAATTTAGGACCCTTAATCATGTAAAAATAAAAAATTCCAAAGGGATAGATCGACTATTTGGATAATTGACGTTTGTGCGTTTTTTGTCGAAAATTTTTACTGTATTACAGTACTTATTTTTTGCAAAAAAAAATTAAATCATTAAAAAAGGCCTTTGAGCGGGATCAGAAAAAAATTCTAAGACTTTTTTTCATCACACCATAGCTCCAAAATGATCACGTGACCGTATATTTAAGGAATAAGGTTGGTAAAAATAGTACTGTTTTTTTTTCAAAATTGCTTAAATCAATTTTTGAAACACGTGAAGTGGTTCCTTAGAAGTTTTTAAGACTTTTTCTCGTTACACAAAGTCCAAAAAACGATCCCGTGACCTTCAAATTAGAAAATAAGGTTTTGGTTCAAGTAAACAAATAGTGAATCAAATTACGCCGAAAACGTCACGTGATCTTATTTTTCGAGAAATAAGGATTAATTTATGACATATTCCAAACCTTATTTTCGGATTATATCGTCACGTGATTTTATTCGGACTTTGGTGTAATGTGAAAAAAGTCTTAAAAACGTTTGAAGTTGACCCTGGAATTTTTTTGACGTAATTTGAGTCCTTTTTCAAATTACTGTACTATGTTTTTTTTCAAAAAGTACTCAAATCACGTGAAAGACCCCTTAAAAGAATCGTCACGAATTTCTAAGACTTCAATTGCATTTTAAATTTGGCCTCCGGTTTAATAGAGCAGTTCTAGAAGTCCAAACTTCAGAAATAAGGATAACATAAGAATGCGTAGGCGACATAAAGAAGGGAGAAATAAATCGTCCACAAAAATTTAAGAGTCATTTTACTATATTCGTGTTATTTATGCACTTGCTTGTCAGAACCGGCATGTTTTATTTGGTAATATAGTGAATCGGCTATATTTCGACAGAATTTTCGGATCGTAATGACTAAAAAGGGAAATAGACAAGCCGGGGCTCGAACCCAGGGATCTCATAATGATTCAAGTGTCTTAACCGACTACACCACATTGCCCAACATTTCTAGTCGGATTTTACTTAGTCGGAAGTTACTTTTGTACTTGAGGGTCGAATATGTCCATTATAACGCGAAACCTTTCGCGTCAGCAAAAATCAATTATTTCGGACATTTCCTGAATTGCAGACGTTTTTAAGCATTGAGTTCCGAGCAGGGTTGTAAAAAGAATGGCTTTTGCGTGGGCTTTCCATCCCCTTTTTACGTAGGTTCAAGCAAAATTAAGGCAAAAAATGGGGATAAGGATAGGAAATCCGGTCGAGGATGATCCCTTTTACAACCCTGGTTCCCAGTTCAATAAACTAAATGAATTTTATATAAAATCATATTTCGAGTTTTCGCTGGAAATTGCAAAAAAGCTCGCTTTAATCTCTTACAAATGTTCTGGAGAATACTTGATAAAAATTTGAGCCATTTTGCAAATATATCTTCGGAGGAGATAGATTTTGAAGTCTGAAATTGTGAAAAATCGTCGGTTATTTGGCGTTCTAGAATTGTTCAGTCGCCGGATCAATAAAAGCTCGCCTTAAAAGATTGACATACTACCGTTACGTGATCTGTGAAAATTTGAACTCAATTTGATATACCGTCTGGGAGGAGATAGNAAAATTCAAGATCATATTTGAATAGCCAGTGTTCTACTTAATCTTTTGTAATTCATATGTAATTTTGAAAAATGTATGGTTTTCCGATGAATTACCTGAAACTAAACCTCTATTTTCTCTTGCATTTATCGAGCAAACAGAATAAAAATTTTGAAAAAATTATTGGCCGCCAATTTAAATCTATCCTTGATCTCGGGCCAGCGAAAATAATGAATATTCTATTGCATTTATTATCTCCGCAATAACCGCTCAAAGTGGCGTCCCCGAATGGCGTTTTGGGTGTGAGGGGAATTTCAATGGTTTTGGGTGTGAGGGGGTTAAGGAGATTGTGAGTGCTTCCAGCAATGTGATGAGGAGAAATAAACCCTTTTTAAAACTCAAATATATTTTGTGAGAATTTAGTGGACATATATGTTTTCAATTGCACATTGTAGTTCGTAACCTTGAAATGTATAAAAGTGATAAATTTCTGAAAATTTTTTTAACATGGGCCGTTAAATGCATAAATACCTAATTGCTGCTTTTACTCTCCATTGATCTATTTCGTGATATCCACGTATCCAAAAATCACATAATGTCGATATTATTGGTCAGGAAAAAATCCTCTACATTAAAAACAGAGGATATTTCATAAATTCATCTTAATTCGCCGAAAATTATTTTTGAAAATTCCTTGCTATAGTTAAATATAGGCAGAATGTGAATTTTTAAGAAAACGGACTATTTCTCACGAACGGTACATGCGTTGTTTTTCTTTTTTTTCAATTAATCTTCGTGAATCTCTAAGCTAAATATCCAACAGAAAACATTTTAATAATTTCTGTCAGATTTCTCGCAATCACTTTTTTATACAGATCTACTACGTGCCATCATTACATTGATTAGGCTAAAAATTAAAATATTGAAAAAACGGCAAAAATCTCATCAATTATAATACTGGAATACTTTCATTTATAGTTATTTTTGGTTGTGCTTATTATTCTTTGTAATTTGAGATTATTCTATGTCTAGAATTTGAAATAAATCAATTGTTTTTGCAAGCAAATCCGATATTCTAAAACTAGTTATACGATAGTTATAAACTTTGTTTTGCTAGGGTGTGGGTTACGATAATTGGGATTTTTCAGATAACTTTTTTGATTTGCCTATTTTGTAGAGAATTTTTCTTCAAAAATTTAGAATTCATATTTTTTTCACAAAGATCTTCAGTAATTACTGGTTTTGAATGGTCCGAATCAGACTATTAGTACCATTTTAAAACAAAATTGAGAATGAAAAATTCAGTAACCGTTTTTTATTTTATTTAAACGCATGATATTTGTGCTCAGTTTGAGGTTTCTAAGAATTTTATCGGATGAGTCGTTTTTAAAAGCCGAATTATATACAATTTTTGGCTAATTTACCTTCATTTATTAACCAAAGTGATAGAGGGATATAACGTACGTTACAAATGTCTAATGAAAACTCATTATTTATCTACGTTTAAATTAATTGAAGGGCAAATGTTTTCTTTTATTGAATGCAGGAAATAAGATGATATTTGCACTTCTTGCTTATCAGTTGCTAATTATTCCAATTTCCTCAAATTATACACAGAACACAAACACTCGAAACTAAAAGCCGAAAATGCACGAAAAATTTTAGTGAAATATTCGCAGCCTGTGATCGCCAGGTGAAGGCTATTTCTTAAATTTTTGACAAAATTCAATGATTTAAAACTTAACTAAGAAGGTAAAAGAAGGTGTTTTTTGAGTTGATGCTCTTATTCTATGCTCTTATTCCCAGAAGACAAAATTGCTAAAAAACATTCGAAAATGTTTTATCGAAAAAAATGATTGTTGTCGTGTATTTAGCAGCTCAGAATAAAATGGCCCTAGAAAATAAGCGAGTTGTTATCTAGGACTGTAATTGCGCAAAGCGTCGGTGCTAATTAAGGGTCGGAAAATACCCAGTTTAAGAGTGTACGGCATAGGTTGACAAACTTTACTTAACGTTAATTTAAAAAAAATGGTTCGAATCAGACCATTGTTTGCAATTTTTAACAAAAACTGATCATTGAACAATTTTAGTAATCTCAGAAAAAAAAGGAAAAAATTGTCCGATACGGACCATTTTATCTTATTATTCACTAAATATTTGTGCTCAGTTTGAGCTATCTAATAACTTTATCGGATGAGTCGATTTCCAAAGCCGAATTATATAATTATTTTGGCTAAAAAAGGCATAATAACCCCAGCAAGTGCCGCAATAGATATAGGCTATACCGTATAGGCCCTATACGGTATATCTGATTAACTATCTCACTGTTTTATTAAGAGCCTTTGTCATAACGCGGTTCTCTGATCAGTACGATATAATAATATGAACACTAGAACAGAAAAAATGCGGTCAAAGTATGTTTAACCCTCCGAAGCATATAGCGTTTTGAAGGGCTAAAGTTACTTTAAATCAGCCTAAAATGATGGAAAAAAGATTGCAGAAACTTCTCCTTCCGATACATTTTGAAATTTAACAATGTGAATCTGAAAATATTTCTAAAATTTTTTCGGATACTTGGTTCAAATTTTATCACGAGTTGATTGAAAGGCCATTTTTCGCTTAACTTTTACTTTCGAAAAAATAATTTTTGATCAAAATTTGGAATTNTAATTTGAAATTCGCCAGTATTTAGTTAAGTGTTTTGAGTACAATTAGCAAAAACAATTAGCTTTCTAGACATATCTGGAGCAGACATAATTTTTTGGGAGTGAAATTTCAAAATATCCAATTTCAAAAGGGGTCCGTCCCTCCGATTTCGATATAAGTATGGATAAACTGATATGTTTTGAAAAAATAAATAATTTGTAAAAATCATGTCAGAGTGATACACTTATATCATATTTGGCTTAATATTGTAAAAATATTCAAATTATTTCATTAAATCGAGAAAACTAATATTTTTTTCCTAAAAACCGTGATTTTTTCATGAATATTTTGAACTTCTATGAAATATTTTTTGATTCCCAACAGATAAAGTCAATCAGACAAAAACTCCAGGCAACTTTTGTAACTAAAGAAGTTCGAGTTATCGCTTTTTTAAGAAAATTTTGAGCTCGAATTAAACTTTTCAAATTCCACAAATTATGAGAAATTTTTGGAAAAAGTTCGAGCATTATAAAAAAATGCCTTATTTTTCATCAATTTTTTTTCAGCATTGGTTCAATCAACGAAAAACTCTTCAAATATGGCACTTTAACTTTTCGCGTATTGACACATATTTTTTATTGATTTTTGAAAAATCATACGACATTTTTAGGGATTTTCGGTCTAAACTATTTGGAAATTTATGAAAATTCCTCATTCTTGTTCAAAATTTTCAACTTATTTTTCTGGAATCATCAGCTGAAATATTGAGAATGCCTTAGTTTTACTTTTATTCAAATGTGTCCTCGTTTTGCTTCTTCTCTCTTGTTTATACTCCTGAATCATTACTTTTTTGAATGAAAAATACGTTTGCGCGAAATGTACTTTTAGCCTCTTTCATCAAAATTAAAAAAAACAAATTATTTTCACGAGACTGCTTAATTGGTAAGCCGACTTGTTAACCGCGCTAAAATTTGATAAATTTTAAATCATGAAATTATATTTTCTTTCGATGGTGCTAAAATTTCGTTTTTTTTCGTCTTTTTTAGGAAATTTTAATTTTCGATTTTGACGTGATAGAATGATATGAAATTAAATTAATTAAATATCCGACGTGATCAAGACCATTCTTGAAGAGTTCTAATTTTAATAAAAAAAAGAAAAAAGAAATTTTAATGTAATTAAGACACCTAAAGTACGAAAGGCGCGTTTTTAGAGTGTTTATTTTAAAGACAATTTATAAAGTTTAAATAATCGATCTGAAAAAAACAGATTAAACAAAGTGAGCTCAAAAGTGGCAACTTATGTTTAGAATACTTTTTATCCAAAAATTATGAGGTGGCAAAAAGTTTCCCATGAAGTAAAAAATTGAAAAAGTGCAAATCTGCCAAAATGCACCGACCCCTTTAAGTAGAACAAAGCACTGCGCAGGTATGGAGATTAGCGTGTCCGAGGTCAGATCAACTGTGATTGCTTTTTTTGTCGTAATGACACAAAATTACCACCAAACGACAGTAAATTTGATAACGAAGAAAATTTTTTATTATAGCATTTGAAAATTTTGGCGAAAATTCAAGTTTTAAATAATTTTTGCGCTCTAGCGCCGAATTCTGTGACTGCTAACAATTTCTAATATGTTGAAAATATAGTCCAAACAAATCTTCACAGATCAAGTTTAATGAGTAAAAAAAAAAGAATGCGAAAAAATTGGAAAATTAAGTTTGAAAATAAAAAAAATTGAAATTTTCTAAGGATTTTATTTTGTTGTTTGCTCTCTAGCGCAAGGAGTTTTATCAAATCATCATTTATTTAATATTGAATTTGAAGCTTGAACAATTTCACATTGTCGAAATACAGAAATTAC
>SCLH01001063.1:63440-99255 GCA_004367855.1 Oikopleura vanhoeffeni | reverse complement strand
TTTTGAGCGGAGAACAATTAGGGGGCGTTAGAGTTTTTCTGTATAACTTTGATTTGGCCAGAAAAAAAGAGATAAGTACTATTGAACGAATGATATTTTTAAGAGGGTGAAGTTGCCAAAAAAAAATTACTGAAAATATTTATCATTTCCATAAATATCAGCAGGAGCGTTCACGTTCAACCGCATGTGACATTTTTGGTTATAATCTTACTTTTTTGCAAGAGCTTTAGGTTAACCTAAACCAATCAAAACGTTTAAATTTACAAAAACGTTGGTACTTCACAGATTTACATGTTTATTGACCAATCAGCGGTGTCAATCATATTTCTGCAAATAGCTTTAGGTAAAATCTTAAGATTAGAAGCAAACATGTGAAATACTGTAGGTTCAGAGAAAATCAAGGGTTCAATCCATTCTTAAAACGCTATTCTTAGTTTAAAATGTAGAACTTTATGTGCTTCATCATGTGCCAGATGAAATGTTTTGTGCTCAATGCGCCGCTCATGCCTGAAACCGGTTTTACGTTTTTGAACACTTTCCTGGTGAAATTTTGATTTTGAGTGATTGAAATGTATATTTTTTTTATTCAAGATTTCCTAGAACATATCAAAAAATCCCCTACCGTAGGCAACATTTTTTTGTCGGGCTTATCTTATTATAAAAGTACAGACAAACGTTTATTACGGGACCTTTAAAACAACACTTCACTGTATTTTATTTTAAATCCATGTGAAAGACTTTATTTGTTCATGGTTTCCCGTCTGACATCGCTGGCCTCCGGTTTGAATGGGCTTGGCAAAATCCAAAAGCCTCCCGCCGTCTACGCCACCTAGTTGGTAAAAAATCAAAAGAAAATGCGTATCAATATCGTGTGCGAATAATGGCCGAAATGGTGAATACTGAACCCTGGAAAAGATTACCTTTGAAAATAAATTGGCTTATTCCAAAATATAAAATGGATTTATGTCCGTCTCCGCCTACGCATATTTCAGTAAATGTAGGATTTATTGGATCAAGAACAAATTTATCGAAAGATCTTGAACCGGAGAAATTCGTGACAAGTATTCCGACTAAACTTTCGGAAAGTTCAGAAGAATCTGAGGAAGTAGACCAAAGTGAACTTGACGAGAGTTTTCTCACATTAGCAGAAAAAATAAGACACGGGTTTTAAAAAAGTGACAAAAAATAAATTAGCCTAAAAAATAAAAAAATATTTTCTAGAAAAATCTGGATATTTTTTTTACTTTAGTCAGGTTTGCCAGTGATTGACCTTCAAAGGTTTGAGAAACGGAAATTTTTTTTTGATTGTATTTCGGCCTCTAGTTCAATTTTTTGTCTGAAGTTTTCGGGATTTTATTTCATTCTTCGTAAAGCCAACTCATACAAACCTGGGCAGATTTACAAAGAAAAAAAAAGAAAAACCTAAGGTCGTTTTTTCAGTTGCTCCATTGTGATTTCGACTGGGAGAACTAGACAAGATAGCGACAAATAGTTTTCTGCACGTGAAACCTTGGAAAAAAATATGCGGTAGAAAATTTGTTTCGCTTCCTAGGTTGATCACGTGACCGGAAATCAGTCATCGAAATTGCTCAAAATGACCGAAAAACCCGTTTTTTTTGCGAATTACCGGTGAACCGGTAATCATCGGAAAACAAAATTCCTGCGTTCCAAATTTGGTTAAGATTCAGATGCGAAAAACCGTTACACGTAGTCGCTATCTAGTCTGGTTCTCTCAGAATAGATAACCCTTAAGGGTGTGGGTGTCGCTGATTTTGACCTTTTACGAAGCTATTTTTGGATAACTAGCAAAGCTGATATGATATCCCATCAGTGATATCCCAAAAACTTTTGCATCTTGAAGAACAACTCTTCACGGTGATTTGTAATTTAACAGTAATCTAATACAATCCCACCTACGCTTTTAAAAAGCCACCTAAAAAATCACTCAATATTCCTTCAATTTTCACTATTTTTCATTATTTTTTTGTGTCAGGCTCCAGAGAAGCCTCACACATAATGCATTAGGGTCTTTTTCTCGGAATTTTGCTTTTGGTGGACAAAAACGCGAAAAAACAAAAAGTAAAATTTTTGGAATGCTCAGTTAGGGAGGCTCAGTCAAAAGGCTCCACCAGTTTAGGAGATAAAGTTTCGGCTCATACTGCATCTGAAAGAAAAAGACTTGTTTGACAATGCATGTCAACTTTTTATTTTGACTTTTGACAAAATTTTAGAAACCAAAAAAATTGACAAAATGCTTCAAAATAATTTTTTCCGTAAATTCNTAGCAAAGCTGATATGATATCCCATCAGTGATATCCCAAAAACTTTTGCATCTTGAAGAACAACTCTTCACGGTGATTTGTAATTTAACAGTAATCTAATACAATCCCACCTACGCTTTTAAAAAGCCACCTAAAAAATCACTCAATATTCCTTCAATTTTCACTATTTTTCATTATTTTTTTGTGTCAGGCTCCAGAGAAGCCTCACACATAATGCATTAGGGTCTTTTTCTCGGAATTTTGCTTTTGGTGGACAAAAACGCGAAAAAACAAAAAGTAAAATTTTTGGAATGCTCAGTTAGGGAGGCTCAGTCAAAAGGTATCTCCTCCACCAGTTTAGGAGATAAAGTTTCGGCTCATACTGCATCTGAAAGAAAAAGACTTGTTTGACAATGCATTAGAGAGTTTTTTTTGAAATTTTGATTCGGCGTCTCTTGGGGGGATGTCTACTATTTTATTTTGACTTTTGACAAAATTTTAGAAACCAAAAAAATTGACAAAATGCTTCAAAATAATTTTTTCCGTAAATTCAAACACTTTTAAAGATTTTGGTGCAATTTTAATCTTGGTAGCGTCAAAAGAAAACAAATTAGCGCACTTTAAATTTAAATCATAAATTAATCAATACTTTTAGTTTTCGATTTTTGGCTTTTTTGGCCGTCAAAAGCCAAATTCCGAGAAAAGGACGCTAATGCATTATGTGTGAGGCTTCTCTGGAGCCTGACACAACAAAAATAATGAAAAATGGTGAAAATTGAAGAAGATACGTATTGAGTGATTTTTTAGGAGGCTTTTTAAAAACGTACGTGTCAGCGTAGGTGGGATTGTATCAGATTACTGTTAAATTACAAATCACTGTGAAGAGTTGTTCTTCAAGATTCAAAAGTTTTTGGGATATCAGCTCTACTAGTTTATCCAAAAATAGCTTCGTAAAAGGTCAAAATCAGCGACACCCACACCCTTTAGTGGGGCAACCAAAAAAAGAGCGACCTAAGCACAATATGGCAAAACCTTAGTACAATTTGGCAAATTTGCCTCTGAAACACATGTTTTTCGAAAATTTTTGACTAAAGAGCAAAAAAACTAGGTCTTCATGTTTTTTTGGAAAATTTATGGTCTTTAAAAACTTTGGCTTATGGTTTTAGCTTTTCCCTGTTATTTTTTAAATTTTTAGAACAATTTTTAAAAATAAAGACAATATAGCACCAAAAGCTAAGGACAATATGGCAAAATCTCAGCTGTCCTTATAAACGAAAATCACAGTAGTTTTATAGAGCTGGGGATCCTAATCGATATCGTCGGGGAAGAAAACAAAATTTTATATATTCTCTTTTATCACCCAGAGTCAAGATATCGAAAACGTCGACTTCTCGGTGTGAAACCAAAGGCAAAAAAGCAGAAGACTTCTCGGCGTGTTTCAATTATAGGAAACTGTTGCGAAATTTGTCACACTGAAGTTAATGAACCTGTAAAGTGTCTGGTAGACCATTGTCCTTCTATTTTTCACCTTCTCTGTTTGGCTCAGTTTTCTTTGCGGGATAATGAAACTGAAATAGTCCCTATAAATGTAGAGTGTCCCAATTGTAAAATGGTCGCTGTTTGGGGAGACCTTGTAAAACGGGAAAAAGTATTCCGATCGTTTCTTGTGAACGATCCCGAAAAATCTCCGTTTTTAGGGATTAATCGTATTTGAATATTTTTTTTTAGAATTTGTAAATTTATTTTATTTAACCCTTGGAAGCTCCAAATTGTTTTATTCGGCAGAGGCTCCTGCACCACTAAAGTGGGGCGACTTTGAGCCTTCATTACGGATTAACTTCATTTTATAAAAAGCCGTGAATGATCTTAATTTTGTAAGGATAGTCCAACTTAGCGAGGTAATCAATTAGATTTTNGAAATCTGCGTTAGAAACCCTTCCGCAAATAATTGCCTTATTGTCTGGTTAGTTCAAGAGAAAATGCCTCAGCACGACAAATTTATGTCTACCTGTTTCTGTCTCGGCCACCGTAACTGACCAGACATATTATTTAGAACTCACCACCGGTTCCGTGTTAATGCGAATCTTGCAGGCTCTCTTACATAAACTTATCTATCGTGTTCTGGTTATATAAGGAACGCATATACGTAATTTTTAGCCTTAGTTATTGTCCCAAGTTTCAGATGCTGTCAGTGACTAATACTACTTGTTTACTTTTATAATCTAATATATTGCTTACCACGCTACCAATACCCTCAAAAACACACAGTGAGCTGCACATGGATTGAATACTGAGAGTAATAAAATCCAATACACACCAATAGTTTTTAACTATGTACTATTCAGAGATATTTCCTCATAAATGTAATACTATTAAAAGCACATTTATGTTAATTAATTTTGTAATTTATTTGTTATTCATTATTTTAGTCTATTCTTTAGTCAAAAACTTTGTAGTCAGGAATATCGCACACATACAGTGAGAAATTAATTAGGCAGCCCAATATCAGAGTATCACGAGGACCCGAAAAAATTTTTCAGGCCCTAACTCAATTGATAATGTCACCACGTGTATTTTTGGCCCCAATTGCAACAATTCGCCTTGAAGAGAGAGATAGACTTATCAGCTGCTATAAATCGTTTTGTTATCTATATGTAAGTTTTTCCTTCGCATCACAAATCACCATTACCTGCCCGGTATGTGGTGTCGCCGCTAGTCGAACCATTTCACTAACTTATTCTCGAGATGAGAAACCTATTAGGATTATGGCATAAGTAATACACTCTACGCCACGCCTGGATCATACCAATATTCAAAATCCCACCCCTTTTGTAAACCATATTCTTTATAGTTTCCATGAGAACATCTTCTTTAAAAACACGAGCTGGTTTTTATGGGTGAGAGTGCCTTTTTGCAGAAATCAATTTATATAAACCGTCCTCCAAACTCATATTACTAGAAACGTCTTTACAGCTCGCGCGACACATTTACCACATTATCCGTTTTACAAGACGTTGTTTTACGGCATACCCCTCAAATCCAACCCTCCACTAGCTATACCATAATCATCTAAACGACTGAAATACTCACTTAAATGCCTACCTCACCCACAAATATTTAGAAACCAACATTAGCCGAGTTTAATTTTCCCATTGAAAATTTTAAAATTCGGCTTCAATTTTAATAATATTGTCCGGAAGATTTCATAAAATTAACAAATTCCTAATCACACCGAAAGTAATGTTAACGTCTTCACTTAACTTAGCGGCTATCCATTATTTTCCTCCTCGGGACTATTTTAGTGGCATTCTTCTTAATCCTACGTGAAAACTCGAGCTAATACGTCCGTACTACAGCCATATAATTACGGAGATATATATGTACAATCAAACACGTTAATTTAGAATTTAGTAAGGAACTGCATAGTATATCGAGAGAAATGAGATTTATTAATTCTTAGAAATTAAAATGGAAACGGAAGAGGAGAAAACGAATAAATACCGCGAGCCAAGTTCCTGTCACTGCCGAACTTTCATAAATATGTGCGAATTCTTTTACCCCGCTCGATTGTTGGTCCATTGGCTGTATCCTAATCTCCACCAACACGTGGCAAACGTTGGGAGTTAGACCACAACTTCAACTACGCGAGCTCCGCGATTTGCCACGTAAGACATATATTCTTTATTTAAGTAATACGATAAGAGGATTCCTATACCGGAATGGACCACAAGTAACACATAAAAAAATAATTTGTAACCTAATGTCAATTTCTTAGTATATATCACCAGTTCTCACTCACCAGGAACAACGAAACCGCATAAATTTTTAGAGGAATATCTCCACTGATCACCTTAGACACCTAAATATAAGAGGAACTGAAATGATTTGACACTTGCACGACGTCGCGAACTTTCTGCTGTTATCTTTTATACCAAGGAATAAACAGTCATGATATCAGGATCGAATCTATTTACCACAATCAGAGTCCACTCTACTATACTAGGATGGGACTGCCCTTATTTGGTTGAAGCCTACCCACATCCACATATTTAAGAGAGAGGCGTCCGATGAAGTTCATATATTGCGCCTCAAAACATCAGTATCATATTTATTATTTGTTTAGCTATCGTTCCGCGCTCCAGTATGCGTTTTTTGTACTCACGATTCAACACGTTCCATTAAGTCAACGGCTCTACCCTCTAGCAGTACCATTAACAAAATCTATAAAATATAGGTAGATGAACTGTTTTCCTTTCTAGTATAACACTACGCCACCACACCCATACAATGGACGGAAAAACTCAATACGTGGCTGAGCTACACTGATGTGCCAGTTATCAAGATGCCCGTAACATGTTACAGAGTGACGGGCTTTTCTTTAGGCCACAGCCGTCCTTCACGGGGGAATATAGCCTTACCGGGCGCGCCGAAATCAAAAAGAATGGCCCTGTCCAAATTCAGTATAATTCTTACGGAGGGATCTTCCATACGATAGCCTCATAATTCGGGCTTCCGTAGAACAAATGATTATTTGCGACGCATGAATCCTCCATGGGAGAAGATTACGATTCTATCCCCCATATAAGGAACTCCACCGATTGCGGAACTCCCTAACAACCGGTTTCATACTTCCGTAAAGAGCACTTTATGAGTTGCGAAATGGAACCTAGGCCGAACTGCAATGGGCGGGTGTATCCCTTTATCCTAATTCAACTAACAGAGAAACACTCTTGAAACTCTTCCATGGCATGAGAATACCCGCAGAAGAGACAAGTCGATTCGGCATTCTTCAGCAGACGGCGCAAATGATGACCAACCCCCCCGCACTGAAAGGATAGGAATCCTCTAAATGAGCAAAGATTAGAAAATGGGATATCACGAAAAATTCTTCCACACGAATCCCCATAACCTAGAGATTTCTATCCGATTCTTCATTCGGCGTACCCCTCAAAGCTCCGACATCCCTGAGCACAGCATAACTGGATGCCCATTCAGACTAATCATCAAAAGATATTGTTTGAGATAACAACAAAATTATAAGGACAATTCTCTAAGTTCCACAAGGAATACTTGAATTCATTTACACAGGAATACTAGACCGAAAGAATGGGAAATATACCAGAATCCACATAGAAGCGGACACTAGAGGTGACTAAAATTTATCCCATGTTGCCGCTACATTGTTTCTTAAAACTTTAAAAAGAGCTTACTATAGGAAACCAACGTTATATAGAATTATTTTGATAAATATTTAATCATACATAATCTTTAAAAATTCAGCGATTATATATTAAAATAACCGTTTAAAATTTCCGAATAAAATAAACGAATTACATAGCCATACACATACAACGGCGAATTTTTGGCCGTAATGTTATGTCCAAATTTAAGAGAGTCTACTCTATTTGTTATAACGGGATTGGAACAAACAAGTAATATTTACTCCGCGACCTACCTGAAAGTTGATTCCAACAAATCACACAAGGCCCTGAATCAATCACATATTTACTTTATAAGAAACGCCAGCCAGTCACCAAAATATTCGTAGTATATGTCTAAACCGAAGGTTCACCAACTCACATAAAACGCATCTAGACTCTCAATCACACGCTGCCCGAGGAAGACTTGTCTTATTCTTATCTCCTCGAAATGATGGACGAACCATTCCCATACTGAAACCTGAAAACATGCGGACGCCACCCCTTGTATCATCAGCTCCCCGGTTAAGGTATTTTTTCTACATACATATAGGAAGCTCTCGGCGCAGCACGCTAGTTATGGGATTACGCGATTGCTCAATCCCCATATACGCTCCAAGACCTGTAAACTATTCCCTTCATCGGGAACCAAAATAAAACATGGATCTTCCATAGGACATTAAACAAACTTGCACACAACTGCGATTGACACTACACTCAGCTAAGCGGAATAAGGGCACGAGTAAAGACAATCTGCCAACTATACCAATACACACCACTCATACCACATTTCCCTGGAAACCACCTTTCCCTAACACGTCTATAACCGACTACTATTATGTTGCGAAACAACGATCATCTTTTCCACATCGGTATTCGCTGAGGCTAAACTCCTACCTACTTTCGCTTATACAACGTACCCCACCATTTCTCTCCGGCCCCAATATCTTAGCACATCTATTTTTAACTATAAAAATCTTGAATAAATCTACGATTCAGGGCGTATGTCAAAATGTGACCTTTGGATCATCACACCTTTTTCTATTGCAGTCTTCCAATTAACCCCAGCCCCGTCCTTTAGGTGACTTCAGCTCCAGTTGACTAGTAGAACTTTGTAGTCATATCACTGTGAGCACTCAGGAATCCATAGTAAGCGAACCGCTTGTGTTACTCCTCCGTCAACGCTTGACCACATAAAACTTCCGTCTGGAGTCACTCCTTCCCATGAATCTATGGACGTCAACTGACCAAAGCATTAAGGAAGTTAATCCTAAATAAAATAACATAACAGTATTCCTTTGTAGTATCCTATTTTCCGGCAAAATTATATACCTTATATATAAGGTTCGGCCACCTCAAATTAAAGATGTTCCCTTAAATCGTAAAAAATTTATTATTATACTTAAAATTTGAAACTTCATTATATTTAAAGAAAATTTGTAGTCCCACTTACATTACCGGATGATCAATAATAAAGCTTAATATATTCAGAAGATCAATCGGAACCGTTGGTATATGATGGACTCTTCCTCCATACTACATTGCAACCCTTGGGTTCCATTATAGGATGACAAAATAATCAGTGCGAAAATGGCAGTCTTGCGCATGCGGTCGGGCAAGCACATAGGAACATAACGCACATCAATCCGCAACCATCTGCTTCACTTCATTTGGAACTCACGCCCAAAATATCTCTTACTCAGAGTTATACTATTTCCCCCGGTTTTCAAGTCCATACACCAACCCAGTGCGCTCAGTCCAGCAAAAATGCGAATTGGGTAGAAAAGTCCCTAGTGGAGGACTTATTTAATCTTCATAAAGATATTTTTCCTAATAGACAATCGATGGTCATAGAAGCAGTCACTTTTGGCCAGGACCATTATAGATCATTGCGACTTATCACCATATGCCGACATATATTATTGTGTTTGAGGACTTACATCCTAACTTCTTCGTGCGAGGCCTGTCTGGATAAGTAAGGCCCGGTTCTCGTGGCGCGCAACCGGTCGATATATCGGATTTTTGTCCTGTCCATGCCTCTTGACAATCTAAGACCCAACCTTCCAATTTCGCCCATCAGCAACGGAGTTGCAAACGGTAAACCCTGACCACCCTAATCGTCAGGACCCAGCGACATGCAAACCTCGTACAACCATTTGAGCCTGAATATTCTTAGAAAACAATTTCTTTCACTGGACGACCTGGCAAGTCAACAAACAAACGACGACACTACGACAATAGCTTTCGAATGGAGAGAAGATAGTGTCCAGAACTGGAAATATGTCACACACGCGAGGAGTCTCTGCCGTAATTCGATGCAAACTCGCCTCTAAATGGGTAAACATCCCTCTGCTAGAATATCAGCCAAATAGCCATCTATCTTCTGCTTAATCAGTACTCAGTCATGGATACGGTCTCTAACACCAAGGACTTACAAACTAACGTTGATCCGATGGCACCCGGTCAAGATGCCGAAGGATGAGGGCAGAGAGGTATGTGATCCAATTTCATATGTTGATTCTCTGCCACCTCTTGCCCAACGCATATATGGAGCACCATAATACATAAAGACCTTACAGTCAGCAAAATAAATAACACAAATTCCCATGGACACGACATTTGAAATTCTACCTGGCAGTGTTCCACCAGTCCCCAGGCTCTCTGGAGAGCCATATGGTACACTGATGATCCGCCTCATATAGCGGAAATCACCCAGGCCAATAAGCTCTTTTCGCTCAGTAGGGCACAGCGGGCAATAACCTGAGAAGATTTGCAATTATTCAAACCAGGACTGGAAATGCGTATTGAGATAGAGGTATCCCTTCTCATCTAGCGAAGGCAGAGTATAGTCCAATACAGCAATGCACCCATAGATTGTTCGGCGACTGGACAAATGGGATCTCCGTGCAAACACTGGCAATAATCTTACCGCCTCCACAGTACTGGAATCCCCTCCGCTCTATTTTGGTCTGATTATCTCAATACCCTTTCCAGGTAAGAATCTTTCCACACTGCACACGCAGCTGTAACCACACAGCCATTTTTGGTCGTCAAAGAGGTAAAAGACTTGCACAGAAGGTATGCAGCAATCTCATGTAACCTGGGTGAAGAACACTGTACCTTTACACAAATCGCCTCAACCAGAATCGTATAGAAGCCAACAGGAACCGAATCACTGTTCCCATAATTCTTCAGCACGCGCCCGGTCTCGTTGTTTCACACGTCGACCACCAGTTACTCCAATACGAAAATCAAGTGTATTCGCTAATAGGAACTGCCCCGCATAAATACCCCATTCGAGATAAGCCACGTTTTTGAAAGAATCCTTAACAGCCTAAGAGTTTGAGAGACTTCTACTTCGAGATGTTATATCCTAGACAGGCAAACAAGCTTAAAATAAGCAATTTTATTTGCCGAGCAGAAGAAAAACCTTCAAGAACTATAATAAAATAATCACCAAAAAAAGATAATTGTCGCTTTAAGGCAATTGCCTCCGCGTTTGTGGAACCCAGAAGGACCATAGAAAAAAGACCGGGCCTGAAATATTACGTATAATATAGGGATGTAATTTTATTAACCATTGATATCGAAGAACTAATACGAACTTTACTACTAATATATGCCTTGGGTTCTGAAAAATTAATAAATTAAAACACAAATAAAGAGTATATTCTCTTCTAAGTTAATAATTATGTGTTAAGACCAATAAACTTCAACAAAACCAAACTTTTAAAGTCCAACAAAATTAAATAAATAAATCTTCATTCGTCCTCATAATATAGTACTGATAAATATCCTATGTTCTCGTATTATCTGAGTCACGAGTATAAAAAATAAAAAGTCAAAAAGATTATAAATAAGACATGAAAAAACAAACTTCAAAACACAGCCACTAATCAACCACATAATTATAAATTTAGTTATCTACTTAATTTAGTAAAAACGATTCTAATATGAAGTGCTGAGCGTGTAAATAAATGTAATACACTCATATATTCGCGAGAATCCACGGAGTTACCACTTGCTCTACATATCGCGGAGATGCTCTTAAACAATAAAGGATACGGAGAGTGACAGGTGCTATACGTCGACATTATCTAATTGAGAGTTGTAATTAAATTTTCTTCCAATACGCGACGAGCGAGCCACAAGATCAAAACATACTAGCGCGCATCAAAGTATCGAAAGAAGCACAAATTCCTGACGACAGCTAATGAACATCAGAGAACTTGTGATACATGCCTTACAACCCCTTTCGTCGGTCTCATATACTACGTAATGACCGCACCAATGGTCAAAAAAAGTTCAACGACCCTTGTTACGTCACACCACCCGGAAATGCGATGGATAGGATAAGTCGCAATGCTGAGGAACGATGAACTCAGAACGGAGGCAATTCCTCAACTCTTTAAAATCTATCTTCTGCACCTGAATGAGAGAAGCCGATCCAACCAATAATCAGACAACCGCTTACTCTCAAAATACTTTAACCACAAGAAACGGTAAGCGACAGAAGAACTGAACATAGGGAGAAACTCCCTGAATAAATCAGTGATTGGAGGTGACTTAAGGGAGAATAATTTTGCACGATAGCGCGATATTTTTGAGCTTGTTTATGTACATTACATGAGGAATCTTCACGTATAACGTGACGCGGCGACATCCTAAAGTTAGGCTCACAATGTGGCTAGTATAACGCAACTGTAATATCAATTACCTCTAGTATTTCTTCATCATAGAAACGAATGTTAAGAATTGAAAGCCATTTGTTTCGGCAATAGATACAATATATTAATAATTACTGAGATTAAGGTAAGAACAAGTGCGGAGAGAGCACATAGGGGCTACCAACTAGACCTCAAAAATAAAAGGCTAGAAAAAAGCATCTCAATACTCGAAATGACCAAAGTGATACCGGACAAGTGGGGGCAAACCAAGTATCCAATCACAGTGCTAACAAATTATAAAGACAAGAAGTTCTCCCGTTGCAAATCAATAAGTAACCATTGAGAGAATCTCGACTTTCAGTAGAACAGAAGGGTATACCATGGTAGCCGTAGTAATTGATAGCTGAGATTCCGACGATAAAATATTCAGGTCCCTATACAGTATCAAAAATTTTAACCCAACCAGCGCAAAGTTCGCCAATCACATCGCATGCGTATACCATTATAGAAGACTCTAAAAAATATCTGAAAATGAGTTCCAACTCTCGACATTGATTCGATGCCGCGCAGGTAAAACTATTCCGATAAATACATATATACGAACCACTCAGCATTTCGAGAGGAGGATACACTTCTCACACACAGAGTTTGTTGAGAATAAAAACAAACAGATTTCCTATAGTTCGATCAACGGACAAGTACCCGGTCATCACTGTGCACCAGAGGGAGACAGTAGCAAGAAAAATCTACTATCGAAAAATCTTGCGGAAATTTTTTCCGTAAAGATAATATAAACAAGGTTACCAGAAATTTTTAAACACTAAAATAGTGCCACCCGAATGAGATGCTTGGGTCAACTTTAGCCATCAACCAGAGACTAGAAAAAGCGAAAGTAACTCATTTATCTAGGTCAAATTCTTATAAAGCGACGTCAATCAATAAAGAAAGAAAGAGTTCACAGACGCCGACCCGAGGCAGAGCCCGTTGAAAACAAGGGAAAGTGATTGCAAGTTCGTAGGTTTCGTGACTGATACACCTCAAAACAAAGCTTCAATAATCAGAGACTGTTTTTCCTCAATTTAGCAACGGGGACTGTGCCGTTATCGGCCTGGTTTACATAAGTAACACACCGCGAGAGAAAGAGACTATCATCCTATAAAACCGATAGGATGCGGTCATTGATTTGTACAAGGTAGTGAAAATTAGACAACATACACACTCTGCCACCGCGCACAACAACATATTACTGGAGGTTAAGATGGCAATATTTCGCCTAGACAAAGAATGGATTTAGATTATGGGTAAATCTATTGATTTCGGTACAAACTTCCTCACTACAAAACTCCAATCGACCTCAGCGAGTTCGACTGTATTCTGCATGAAAAAGTATTGACTTATAATGGATCAACAAGTCTGAGAGAATATAGAATATCCGGCCATACACCTATTATAATATCTCAGAAAGAGACATAGTAGAACACATCACGCACAGAAGAGTTATAATAAGGTAAAGAAGCTATGTGACACTCTTTTCAAGAATCAGACCCATTAGTAACATGCGAAGTCTTCAACAGGTTCCTTTATGTCCGCTATAGGAAAAGC
Source organism: Oikopleura vanhoeffeni (assembly GCA_004367855.1). NCBI lineage: Eukaryota > Metazoa > Chordata > Appendicularia > Copelata > Oikopleuridae > Oikopleura > Oikopleura vanhoeffeni. The sequence goes on along the minus strand of SCLH01001063.1, from coordinate 85,527 downwards.
ACAGATATCCCGACGCATGCTTCGGTTTTTTGAGCCTTTATAGAAAATTAAGTTATGAATAACATATATCGTATAGACTAAATTTGACCCGCGCACAATGATCTAATACCATGGCTGGGCCAAATGGATTATATTATTTAAATACCAAAATACTGAAATCGATGAATTCCATTGAAAGAAAATTTTCAAACAAAATCTCGACCAGATAATACAGATCTCATCTTTAGCCACTTCTACCCCGCAAAACCCGTTATTCCCCAGGAAGAAATATGAGCAACATGGATCAAACCAGTATAATATGATGGGAAAGTGTTGAACCCTCTTAACAGATCACCGGGAACGCCCACAAGTTAAGGCACCCGAAACTAGCCAATGTGGAAAATTTATACAAACAAATAAGATCAACTTACGGAAGATGCTCCTTAATCGAAAACTTCCTAGAAAAATCTCTTTCTACAATGAGACTTATAATTACTTTGCACTTCGGCGCGGATTTATGAGCACTCGCTAGAAAAGAAGTGCGTACTGATATTACCCGCCATAACTAGCTCAGCAGAGACGAGCAGTTTGCACGTCTTGGAGAGCAATTTTAAAAACGAAAATTATTTGCTAATTTGAATCGAGAAGACTGGTCACCACGACGCTAAATTTGGGTTGCCCGAAGAGTACATGAGAATGATGAAGGTAGAAATCCCTACGCTCGCTCAAGAGACTTAGGCTCGAGATGACTGTGTGGCGTATTAACTGAAAGTCCAGAAAACGAAAAAATGTAAACATGCCTCTGTTGTCGCTGCTCAAAAACCTCATCTTGCATGTTCCATCCAAGGATATAACACTTTCTATTTTACCAACAGACGTATTACTGTATCCAAGAAAATTTACTTCACGAGTATTACAAAAGAGATGCCTTCTACATCTTCCACATTCTATACAGCCCTCGAGGCGAAATATGTATAGCTAAAATTATTAGCGGGCAAAATTTTATCGAAAAAAAAAATGGACTTTACGAACTTCCGGAGAACCATATCGAGTCGTCAACAAGTAAGTGTAATAAGAGTTTAGTATAAATGCTCGAAAAACTGGGCCAAAATCCGGCGTTTAAGTCGAGATTTTCTAGAACAACGAAAAAGTCCAAAACATGCAGAAAATTCCTTTCTCATGCACGACAAGCTCCTCACTAGGGTATCGATGCACATGGAGAATTTATCGGCTAGATCATTCTTGGAGTGTATTAAAATATTTTGGAAACAGAATCGTTTTGGGCCTTAAGAGGGTAGACAAGGAATCTAAAAAAAGAAAGGAGCAGAAAAGGTCAGAGAGAAGTTGTACACAAACAACTAAAGACCGACGGTTCAGAGATGACCTCTAAAAAGATATGAGTAACCATACCAGCTAAGGTTGAGCGTTCCACGCTATAAAAAACCTACACTTGATCCTTGACTTCGCTAGAGAAAAAATGGAGTGTGGGTGCATCGCCGTGATGAATATAAGAGCTCAAACAGGATCGAAAAGTCTAGGCGATGAATCACTCACACACCGCAGATAACCACGCGGAAAGCGTTGGTTTCCAGTGACACTCACTGCCCTACTTTCTTAGAGATCTCAGAGTGCGCGATGCAATTAGAAAGGATAACGGCCCCAAGAAAGCGATCATCCCACACCCATAAACGCACAAGCACAATAGCAAAAGTGCCCGAAGAATGGAAAAAAAAAACAATTAGTATAATTCGCAGAACTGCCTAAACTAATTTTATCTGAGTACCAAGCGTAGATTCCAGAGACATAGAGAATTTATTAGGTGCGCCGCGTTAAGAAGATAGGGATATTTTGAGAGAGTAAAACGTGGTATAGATTCGGACCATCTGACGCAAAAAGCACACGGAAGAGTATAAAAGCTATTAATCCACAGCTCGCAAAAATGAAAGAAAACAAGGAAAATGAAACTTAGAGTCTATATCGAAAGAGGAAAGGGTGCATGGATAAGATAAATGGCGTAAAAAATAGGAGAGTATAAAACAGATAATAAATTTACATTTGTACCAGCGATCCTGGATGTCCGAACACATAATGAGAGAAATTTACTCAAGCTAAAGGAACTCGTGTACCCAGGAGGGCTCCATCTCAATCGCGCGAGCAATGTGAATCATTACGACATGATATGCTTGGAGAGATTATTACAGGTGACTTCATTCCCTGTGTATCTATCAGCGCGCAAAAGCATATAAGAGAGTTTATTATAGGCAAGCTAAAAAACGAATTAACACTACAAAAAACGCTGTAGCTACAAAAACTTCTTGTTAACAAGAAATAATCGTCATCGGTACTTCACATCAATCTCAGAACATTTAAATCACACAATGTTATTTGAGAATATATTGACCAACTCAGCGCGGTGTCAAACGCCATATTTTTCTGCACATAGCTTATTAAGGGTAATAAAAAATCTAAGAAGTTAATGAATATCCAAAACATGATGAGATGAAGCAGTCCTTGAAAGAATCAGCAAGAAAAACTCAAAGTGTATTTATCAAAGTCCAGTTCCTTTACAAGAAGCGAGCTATTACTGAGTTTAAAATATTTAAGAAATCACTTATGTTACTTCCATACTGACTATAATGTGCCAAGAATGTAACATGTTACGTTCTGTTGGGTCCTATTGCGTCCAACGCTCAAATATTACGTCTGGAAATTACCGGCAAAATAATTTTACGGTGGTGTCTGATATCCACCTTCAACTGGAGAATTTTGGAAACTATATCTCTGAATGCAAGTTATTGAGTGATATGCGAAAATTGTTAATGTAGTATTTTTTAATCTTACAAGTCTTGAATACACGTACGAAAACGGATAATTAATAAACAGAATGGACACAACAAACTTATTAAAACGATTATAGGACAATAACATTCCTTTCTATCGGGCTTAATTCTTATTAACTAATAAATAAGTAGTCAAGAACGACAAACATTTTATTTACTGGGACTATAGAAAGAGACAAACGATACAACTGTGCGTTCTCCACAACTTATCTACATAACTATCATAAGTATTAAAAATGCATCTGGGATGAAAAGACCTATTATAAAGAGTACGTTTTTGGATCTATTCAAGGAAAAATTCTCTCCGTCCACTGAGCATCCGCATACAGTCCGTCAAGGTTTTGAAGCTAGGAAGAATTCAATAAGAAGCATTATAAACCATCACAAAAGAGAGCACTACCTCCCACCGCCGTCTAACGCACCCTAAGTTTCGAAATAAAAAAAACATCTTCATATCACACAAAATATTATGGCTGTATCACCATACATGCTGGTGACTGAAAAAAAAAAATGATAGCCGAATGATGTGTGAATACCCTGGCAACACCTTGTGAGATAATACCTTCTAGACGATACCATTTGAAAATAAGAACTTCTGGCCGCTTATTATCACCGATAAAAACAAACGACATTATAAAATATAAATAAGAATTAATATACATGTATGTGATTCTCGAGACTATAAACGCATAAATTTATACAAATACGTAACGAATTCAAATATAACAATAAGCACTTATCATAAGGACCAGATCAAATATGCGACAACATTGTAGCAGGATAATAGATAAAGAAACATTGATGATAAGAAAAATTATTCAGTGAAACTTAATGCAAAAAATAGACAATGCCCGGACATAATGCACTTTCCAGGAAAGCTTGTGCATCATCGAAGAACAGATACGATCTGAGGAAGTAACACCAAAGTGAAATACTTATGAATGAAGAAGTTTATGTCTCTACACATTAGCGAGCCCTGGAGAAACAAATAAGACGATAAAAAGATGCGCTCATAAGTACATAAGTGATACAAGATATAAATGAATAGACCAACTAGTAGTAGATATACCTGAGAATATAAATAGTATATATAATGACACTCACGAAAACCAACAATATTGAAAAATACAATCATATTTCTATTAGAAAATTGGATATTTGGCTTTTTCTCCTTTAGTTCAGGTTTGAGTGATTGACCTTCAAAGGTTGAGAAACGGAAATTTTTTGATTTGTGTTCGGTCCTCTAGTTCAATTTTTTGTCAGAAGTTTTCGGATTTTATTTCCATTCTTCCGTAAAGCCACTGCATACAAACCTGGCGCAGATTACAAAGAAAAACCTAAGGTCGTTTTTTTCAGTTGCTCATTGTGATTTCGACTGGAAGAACTATACACGATAGCGACAAATCGGTTTTTTCTGCACGTGAACCTTGGACAAAAAATATTGCGGAGCAAATTTGTTTGCTTCGCTAGGTTGATCACGTGACGGAATCCAGTCATCGAATTGCTAAAATGACCGATACAACCCGTTTTTTTTTTTGCGAATTACCGGTGAACCGGTATCCATCTGGAAAACAAAATTCCTGTTCGTCCAAATTTGGCTTAAGATTTCAGATGCGAAAAACCGTACACGTAGTCGCTATCTACGTCTGGGCTCTCTCAGAATAGATAACCCTTAAGTGTATGGTGTCGCGATTTGCCCTGTACGAAGCCTATTTTTGGATATATACAAAGCGATATGATATCCATCAGTGATATCCAAAACTTTTGCATGCTTGAAGAACAACTCTTGCACGGTGATTTTAATTTTTACAGTAATCTGAATACCATCCCTACGCCACACTTACGCTTTTATAAAAAGCTCCTAAAAATCACTCAATAATCCTTCTAATTTTCACCATTTTTTCATTATTTTTTTGGTGTAGGCTCCAGAACGCTCACACGATAATGCATAGGTCGGTTTTCTCGGAATTTGTGCTTTTGGTGGCATCAATAAAGCGAAAAAACAAAAAATTTTGGAAGCTCATAGGGAGGCTCAGTCAAAAGGCTCCACCAGTTTAGGCCCCGATAAAGTTGCCATACGCATCTGAAGAAAAAAGACTGTTTGACAATGCTGTCAACTTTATTTTGACTTTTGCCAAAATTTTAGAAAACCAAAAAATTGACCAAAATGTCATAAATAATTTTTCCCGTAAAATTCAAACACTTTTAAGATTTGTGCAACTTTAATCTCGGTAGCGTCCCAAAGAAACAAATTAAGCGTAACAAATAAACTTCAATATAAATCATAAATTAATCAATAACTTTTAGTTTTCAATTTTTGGCCGTCAAATAGCCAAATTCCGAGAACGAGACGCTAATGAGGCTTCTCTGAGCCTGAACAAAAAATAATGAAAAATGGTGAAAATTGAAAGGAGAAGATACGTATTCGAAGTGATTTTTTAGGAGGCTTTTAAAACGTACGTGTCGGTCGTAGGTGGATTACTGTAAATTACAAATTCACCGTCGAAGAGTTCGTTCTTCACAGAGCAAAAGTTTTTTTGGATATCAGCCTCTGCTAGTTATCCAAAATAGCTTGCGGAAAGGTCAAAATCAGCGACACCCCACACCGCTTTAGTGGGGAACCAAAAAAGAGCGACCTAAGCACAATATGCAAACCCTTTAGTACAATTGGCGAAAATTGCCTCTGAAACACATGTTTTCGAAAATTTTTGACTAAAGAGCAAAATAACTAGGTCTTCATGTTTTTTTGGAAAATTTCTGGTGCTTTAAAAACTTGGCTTATGTTTAGCTTTTCCCTGTTATTTTTAATTTTTTGAACAATTTAAAAATAAAGACAATATAGGCACTAGACCAAAGTAAGGACAAAATGGCAAAATCCTCAGCTGTCGCTTTATAAACGAAAAATCACAGTAGTTTAATAGAGCGGGATCCTAATACGATATCGTCGGGGAAGAAAAACAAAATTTAATATATTCTCTTTTATCCCCAGCGTCAAGATATCGAAAACGTCGACTTCATGGTGTGATACCAAAGGCAAACAAGGCAGAAGACTTCTCGCGTGTTTCAATTATAGGAAACTGTTGCGAAATTTGTCACACTGAAGTTAATGGAACCTGTAAGTGTCTGGTAGAACCATGTCCTTCTATTTTCCACCTTCTTCGGTTTAGCTCAGTTTCTTGCGGAATAATGAAACTGAAATAGTCCTATAAATGTAGAGTGTCCATTAAAATGGTCGCTGTTTTGGGAGACCTTGTAAAAATCGAAAAAAGTATCCGATGTTTCTTGTGACCGATCCGAAAAATCTCCGTTTTTGGATTAATCGTATTTGAATCTTTTTTTTAGAATTTGTAAATTTATTTTTTAACCCTTGGGAAGCTCCAATTGTTTATCGCAGCAGGCTCCTGCCCAAACTACGTGGGGACGTTTGACCTTCATTACGGATTACTTTCATTTATAAAGGCCGTGAATGAATTTATTTTGTAAGATAGTCAATTAGCGAGGTAATCATCATTAGATTCTAAATTTGTTCATCTACAGTCGGCCGAAACTAAGCTGCAACAGATTGGCTTTGATCGACTACTTTCATTGAAAAAAGGAAATTTCTTCAAAAACATTTTCTTTCATATTGCGCACCATTAGACTTGGCTTCCACTCATTTTTTTGATTTCAATTATTATTCCCGTTTTCTCATAAATAGACGATTAGCAGCGCGAGTGATCAACAATATAAGTTATTAAACAACGTTGGATTATAATTTTAACCGCTAAGACTTCGAAATATTATCTCGACTAAGCCAACTTGTCTGATCAGTGTTGCCGTGCTTTCATTTGACCTAATGTTTGAAAACATCGAGCATATTTTTTTCCGATTTTTCCTCAAAAATTGAAAAATCACTCACGAAAAGATAAAAGAGTTCCCGATGTGGAATTTTGTTTTTTGAAAGATACTCGAAAGAGTTTCCTAAAATGCTCAGTTCCTCATTTTATCTCTATCGTTTAAACTGTTTGATTCACACGCATTTTAGAGTTTTTTGTAAGAAATTCTTAAACGAAGTAAGATAAAATAATTTTTGACGAGACAGTCCTAAGAAAATTAACTGCCATGTTTTGAATTCCCCGTGCAAACTCCTATGTTGGTTTGATCAAAAAATTTCAGACTTTTTTTCATCTGATTCAGCGATTTCATAAGATTATTCAGCACGCATCTAAAGTGGTGCTGAGCTTCCAAGGGTTAACGAAAAAATTAGTTCGTAAATGAGATTTTACTCTTCAAATTGAAATTAATAAGTTAAAAATGAGGCTATATGTTACGAAAGTAATTTCCCCAAAATTTTCGGATCATTTTAACTTTTTAGAAATATATTGATTTTATTGGTAGATTTACAAAAATGGTGATTCATTCATTTTGTATAAAACCCGAAGGAAAAGCGAACTAAATTGTTTTGTCAAGAGGTCATGTTTTCGAGGCCCCATGTCATGTATTTTATTAACATCCATTCAAACTAAAAATAAATATTTGTGCCTGAAGATAATCCATTTATATTCGTAAAAATAAAAGATTTTTGTATTGACATTATGAACTTGGGTGGTTTTTTTTGTGCGTAGCTCCTAAAAAAAAACCACCTTGGCATGCAAAAGTAGAACCCATTTTCACTGGTACTAAAATGCGGCCGTTTGTGGCGGTTTCAATTTCTGTAATTTCTTGCGTATATATGCAATTTCAAAATTACAAAAACATTTTTCTTAAGGGTATGGTGGTTCCTACATTTCTGCAGTTATTATGTCATAAAAATGCACCAATAAATGGTTATGTTTTAAAAGCACAAAACAACCCAAATAGAAAAAAAAAATTTCGAAATTTTTGAGTTTTTTTCGATTTTTTTTCTGAGTATTTGTTCAAAATTAAGTACAAAATAACGTATGTTTCAATTTGACCACTAAAATCAAAAATGCGCTTGAGTAAGCCAACTTTCTCTTCAGTGGTTTCCAGCTTTCTTTGAGCCTACTTTCGCAAAAATCGAAGCACATTTTTTCGGAAATTTTTCACGTGACCTTGAAAAATTCATATTTGTGTTGGGCGTCGGAATTGAAAAACCGGCTCCTCAGAAGTTTCTATTTTGTTCGAGCTACCGTTTGCAAAATTTGAGTGAATTTGAAATTTAACCTAGGAGGAGATAGATTTTCCGATGAACAAAGCGACAAAACGGTGGTTATCGCATATTCTGAAAAAATATAGACTAATCGACAAAAGGGCTCCTCAGAAGTTTTAAATACTAATTATACTTTCGAAGCACATTTTTTTTCGGAAATTTTCACCTGACCTTGAAAAATTCATATTTTTTGTTTTGGGTCGAAATTTAACAAAAACGCCCCAGTGAAGTTTCTGTTTGTTAGAGCTAGCTTTTGCAAAAATTTGATAATTTTGAAATTAACCTAGGAGGAGATAGATTTCCGATTAAAAAAGTCCAAAACGGTATTTTGGACCGTTTTTTTTTACGTATTAGAGAATAATATAGCACTTATCGACAAAAGCTTACCAGCAAAAGTTTTGTATACTAATTATACAGGTTATGTTAAAATTTGGTTTATGTCAAAATAAAACCTGGAAGGAGATAGATTTTCCGTTTTGGTTAGGTGCTCTTGTGCCGCTTATGTGTGAAGGGTGTGATCATACAAAAAAGTTTTGGCAAATTTTTTTTTCGCAAGTTTAAGGCTAGTTCTACAAACCGGGTAATCTGAATTATATCCTCAAGCCCTGTGCGCTAAAATTTTATCGAGAATATGTCAAATTAGGAACCACCATACCTTAAGCCGTTACTTCCCGCTTTAAAGCCTAAAGGTACTTTCTTTTTAGACACCCAGTGAGTTCTGACACTCTCATTTGAGAACGAACAAGAGATTCACCAAACTGTCTTTGCATCCAAGCAGACATTAAAAACTCCAAGACCAAAATTTTTTGATTTTCCGACGATGTCCGGTTATACCGGAAATTGACCGGTAAAAGTTTAAAAGTCAATTCTGAGAACATGGCACATTCTTCCAAGCCATTTTTTGCATCTCGCAAAACTTTTCGACGGAAATTTTTTGGCCAAAATCTTATTATCATATGAAGCACCAAATTACAGCTTTTGTATCTCTTAATGAGGGAACCTGTGAGCTGAAAATATACTAACCCGGGTAGTTTTTCAAAGAAAAAATGTTTGGCAATAACATTTTTGTCATATTACACCTTCAAGTGGGTCGGCCTGCGCTACCTCTATTCTTCAAGAAAAAATGAAAAAAATATTAAAAAAAGTATGCATTAGCCAAGATTCGAACTCTACCAATAACCGTCAGACTTCAAAACGTAAACCATTACACTAAGTTGAACTTATCAACTGCTGAAATTTCCTCATATATAAAATAATTGGTCCTATTTTACGGTGTCAGATGAACAAAAAAAATATCGCCAAAAAAATTCTGACGAAAGTTGTTATAAATTCCAAAAAAATTAGTTCGAAGATGTGTGGTGTTCTCAGAATCGAATTTTTAAAATTTTACCGGTGAATTTCAGTATAACCGGACATCCGTCGGAAAATCAAAAAATTTTGGTCTTGGAGTTTTTTATTGTCTGTTGGATGCAAAAGACAGTTTGTGAAGATCTTGTTCCGTTCTCAAATGACAGTGTCAAAACCTCAGCTGGGTGTTCTTTAAAAAAAAAGTTACCTTAGCTCAAGGTAAACCAAACTGTCCTTTCTTTTAAAATGCTACATGTATAGAATATTATTAATGTCACATTTATTAAAAATATTTTTGAAAAGCGAACAATACTTCCGTCCTGTAATTCTGTTCTAGATTTTTTGATGAGTCAGTGAAAATACTACATTTTTCGACTGCGCACCCTAAGCATAACTCATCATTTCGATTTCGTAATTTACGTGGCAAGTTTGCTCCCAATTATTTTAATGTGGATTTTTTCTCATTTTTAGATGAAATTTCTGAACTGAAAATCTATTTTTAAGATTTCTGGAGTTACTAAAAGTATTATTAGCCTGATAATGAAACATCGAAACGTTGCTATTTAAACTTATATACTCTGTTTTTATTTAATTTTAATGACTAAAGTTGATAGAAAATTATATAATGAAACAGAACTCTCCAAACAATCACTTAAAAATTTGCAAATATTTGGTTTTAAAACAAATATTAATAAGCTAACACACCCGCCGCCGAAAATCTTATTTTTGTTTTTCATAAAAATTATATCGCACTTAGGAGCGAATTACGAACTTATTTTTCGAGAAATTTAGCAAGAGATTTTAAGCTGTGATCCGTTTTTTAGAAGGTTATTTCATCTCAGGGAGCAAGCGTGGAACTTGCACATGCGTTCTTTTAGAAATTTAGAGTTAGCATACAACTTTCAAAACAATTTTTTCTTGCAGAGCCATCTTTCGCTTTCCGTTTTTTGATAAAGGTTTTTCTTTGCACGTGGAATTTCCTTCGTGGATCTGTAGGGTTTCACTTGTTGATTTTTAATTTGTTTTTACAGCCTTTATGCTAGTTTTTGAATAACTTTCTCCACATTTGGCCTACAGTGCCCGGTCTGTAAAATCAGAAAACTCATCGCATCACACGAGGTCTGACCAATCGGATTCTCATTTTTATTTCAAAAACATGTCTTGCGTAATATTTTTTATTTCAAGCTTGATCGCTATTGGTCAAATAAAATTATCGCGCAGGTTGGGTTAACATTATTTATTTCGGGGTTAATGAAATTTGTTCCTCTCGACGGAATTTTACATATCGGGCACTGTAATGTATAATTTCTTTAATGTAAAGAAATTTGCTCTCGTCCAAACTTTAAGCGTATCAGAAAACCCACGCGTATCAGTCTGCAATTTTAGGAAAAAAATGTTTAAGGGGGTGGGCGTCGTAATTGTTTTTGAGCTCTTTTATAGAATTTAATTATGATACATTAATATCGGTTATGACTAAAGTTGACCCAAGGAATTCATGGTGGCAATTTATTTTTTCAAAACAATCCAGAACAAAATCTAGAATTTTCAAATCAAATATTTTTTAGCGTTAACCCGCATAAAACCGGTATTCTACCATGATATGAACATTTTTATTGGTAAAATATGACCCGCTTAACGATGCATGAAATTGAATTATCGAAATGTCTTAATCGAATTCTAGAAATTTCAATTATTTTTAAGCAAAAATGTTACACCTAATTATTGAATTATTGACGCTGATTGTTTCAAAATGATCGATTAGCTGTAAGCCAACTTTTTGATCAGTGAAATCTCAGGATTCAATTTTGGTGGTACTTTTGTCCGATCAGACGAACTTTTTTTCGAACTTTTCATTTCCGGTTTACTTATAGTCATATTTCTAGATTCTAGGGTGAAAATTTAAAAACCGAGCCAAACATATTGACGACACTATATTTATCACCTGAGTCGAAAAAAGGGTTTTATCTTGAACATCCGTCTAGGAGAAGTATCACTTTTGAAGACGAAAAATTGTAAAATCGGCGTTCAAAAGTGATTCTAGAAAATTCAAAAGCGAAATTCAAAAAAATCGGCCAAACATATTAGTGACCTCACTCTTCCCGTACTCTGTGTTAAATTTTCAGAACGCTTTGTATGTGGGTCTAAAAGAAGATAGATTTTAAAAAAAACTGTTTAGTGTTCTAGAATAGACTCACCACTGGTGGTGTGATGTAACAATGTTTAGTTTGAGAGTATGGAAATCGTTAAGCGAAGGCTAGACCTATAAAACGAGTATCTTCAGATTTTTCACAACTGTCTTAGAATTATTATGAGCGGGAGTGAAAGGTACAGATTACGACGCCCACCCCTTTAAATAGTAATTAGCGTCGAGAAAAATCGAACCTCAATTAATTTTACAAATTTTGAATTTCTCACGAAATGTACAGTTAAATGCGTCTAACGAAAAATAAAAGAACATTTTTTAATTAACCCTACGTATAACATAATGTTCGAGCAGATTTTCTTTGGCAATAAGAAGGGGAGATTTGAGGTTACTTGTGATTTTGACTACCACTAACTTACCATTGTGGAAACACACTTTCGCGAAAAAAGAAATGGTTTCCATAAATTGTAACCTTATTAATTATTAGTTTGTACAATGCACACATATTTGATGCTAGTGAATATTTTCATTTTCAGGTCAAAAAATAAATCATTCGATTTTTTATTCTCGAAAAAATTTGGGTCAATTTGTTAACTTCTCCTCAATTTGAAATATTTAGCACCTGGAACCCTCTTAAACTTCAACTTTGTTTTAGAATGACGGAAATGGTAAATATAATCCCTTTGCCTCCAGCCCCACCGGCCCTTAATTTCGCTGGAAACAATTTTGATTGTTGGGTGATGGTCGGAGCTTTTAACCTTTCGTCTGCTGATGTGACAACCTCGATGCTTGCACTTCCCAAGTTTGCCGAAGCTTTAGACTAGGGTGGGAAATTCGAATGACTTTTTTGTAGATTTTTTCTATATTTTAATTTTTTTTTGGCTATATTTTCTTTAGAAAACTCAAATGAAGTGCCTAGCTTAAGCACAGGAGATTGCCTCCTAAAGGAGATTGCCAAAATTGCCGTATATTTTTTTTCACTGATGGGCAGCTGTGATAATTGAGTTTGAAATTCGAACACAAAAAATTCAAACACGATATTGATTTTTTTTCGTCTTCAAAATTTTCATGCGCATCTTTTTAGTACGGCTCCCTAAAAATCAAAAGAGAAGTCTGACCAAAGGTGAAGTCATGGGATGCTAAGGTTTTCTGATCGTTTTACCGATTTAGCCAATCAGGGCCGATATAATATTCCTTTGCTTCTCTTTAAACATTTAGGGGACAGTATGTAGAAAATATGCAATAAATCTAATTCGCATTTCTCACCCTATTTCAGACGCACATTTCAAAATGGATAAAACCACTGCTGAAAAAGGAGCCAATTTCTTGAACATGAACGGAGAAAGATTCGTCTTATCACCAACTGGACCAGTTGATAGATGTGAAGATGATGTTAGACGATTTTTTGATGCGGCTGAAGCTGGTATCAAACGGGCATTAAAAGGTAAACAGATATTATAATGGTTCTCAACGCAAAAATTCATGCGCTGATGCTCAGACCGTTTAAACTTTTGGCCGCCATTTTAACCGGTAAAAAAACCCAAAATTTGCATTTCAATTTTTTTCGTGCTGTAATTTTGTCCTTATTTTTTTTTCTCATTCCAAACTGGTGGATCTACGGTTCCCTAAAAGTAAACAGAAATGGTCAGGCGAGCAACACTTCTTAAATATTAAAAAAAAAAAATTTTAAATTATTTAATTTTCAATAATTTTGAAGGCTTTAAAATGTATACAGTAGACTGGCTAATATCTTCTCATGCTCATCAGTGCAAAAATATTGTAAGTTGGAATGAAATGTTTTTCCAAGACTAACAAGAATGTCAGAAGAAGGCCAAAAATTGACACCTTGAACTTGCAAAAAACGATTTCTTATGTTAACCCTATTATTTAGCTGGTGCCCGAAAGCCACTTTTATTGGTGATTCCAGACGAAAAATTTGAGCAATCTCTGTTGGTTTCTATTTTGGGAGCTATGCATGCTTTGTATACAAATATTGAACTCCGTGAAGCTAGGCCACAAACGAAAGCTGACGCTATGGGAGTTTGGTCAACTTGTGGAAAGCAAATGGCTGTTGTGCCAAAAGCCGGAATTATTGAAAAATCAAAATGCGTTTATAGAGACATTTTGGGAGGTGATCCAGAGCGTATGGCACCAATTAAGGTAAAATTTCAACATTCAGTCAATTATAGTTAAGGGGGCCATAACTTATGGCCCATAAGCCCGACAGATTAAAAATATTTACAAATTTGGCTGGGTATATATTTTTGAGTAATATACTCTAAAATAATTTTTATTAATTTGCAAAATTTGAAGATTTTTTTAGTCACAAGAATTCGACAAAAAACAATGGCCACTTTTTCCAAATTTCTTAAGGTAGTTTTTTTAGACACGACAGATTTGACTTTTCACCAGTTTGTCATTATGAGAAATCTCAAGAAAACTTTATTTTTCAGCCATAAGTCTTAGAATTTCTTCTAGTTTCGTATGCTACCCATATTGGGTTATTTCCGGTCAATTGAAAATCTCGAATTTTGAAACATTTTGAAAAAATTTCGAAAACTTAAAAAAAAAGTTTTGGCCTATGCTTTAGTTTCAAGTTGAATGCAAAAAAAACGTGTTGTGATATCTCATACGGTTCGTTTGTGGTGAAAAGTCAAATCTGTCGCGGCTAAAAAAAAACTACCTTTAGGTTACTTAAGGGGGTATCCCGGTCCCTAATTGACTTTTCGATATATTCGCAACAGGGCTTCCAAGGTATACTGTCGGTTTGGCTATAAGAACGTATATATGGACAACGACAGAATTTGGCCATTTCGAAAAGTTTAGCTCAGAATAATTGGACAAACAAACTTAATAATTGTGTTAGGGGGAAAAAATTGACGAAAATTGACGAATTGACCTTAATACGTAGTAAATGCTTTTTTTTGCGATTTTTTTATTCTTCGTTTCTGTGCTTTTAAGCCTGGAATGAAGGCCGTTGATGCCAATTATTCAAAAAATCGTGTAATTTCTCCCTAGATTCGTGTTGCTGATGGTTGAAATTAATTAGGACAGGATTTTGATGACATCTGATCAGATGCCTTAGGGAGTATTTTTTAAGGAACCACCTTGTGAGCTTAATAACTCGGAAGTCATACAAGATATCGACGACGGTTTTCTTTATGGTTGTAGCCAAGTAATTGTGGACATGGAGAAAATTTAGTTTTTTCAGGTCATCGGTCTCACCGGTAATTGACGGTCGATACCGGTAAATCGGTTTTATAAAGAATCCACCACAAGAAAGTTTTTTTGAAAGTATTTACTTTTTAGGATAGTTCTGTTCAGAAATGTTTTTGGCAATAATTTTTTGATATTTGACACCACCATAGAGGGTCATTACCACTTTTTCATCGTTTTTAACAATATGGTTTTAATATGGGCAATTATTACTTTCCTGGGGTGAGTTTTCCAGAGAAATTTTTTGAAACAATGATTTTTTGATATGGACACCACCACGTGTCATACACTTTTTTTTATTTGATAACAAAATATGTGTTTTTACATGGAAATTATTCTTTCTTGGTAGTTTTTCAGAGAAATTGTTTGACAATATTTGTGTTGAGATTTGACGACCACTTTAGGGGATCAAATTTACACTTTTCCCATATATATAAAAACATAGGGTTTTAATTTAATGGTGCGCAATTAACTTCCTGTGGTAGTTTTCCTAAAGGAATTTTTTGGACTAATTGACGTGCTTTTATTTTGACACACGTTGGGGGTTCAAATTTACACTTTTGTCAGATATGTATAACTAATATGGGTTTTTTAATATGCAAATATACTTCTGGGAAGTTTTCAGGAAATTTGATACATATTCTATTTGCATCTTGCATTCCAGCGGCAAATTACAAATTTATGGCAATATTTTTTGACATTTAAACGTTGGAAGTTGATAATCATTTTGATTTTGGAGGCACATAGTGTGATTGTTTTTTAATCAGCGAAAATATTTTGTAAATGTGAATATATAATAATTTATGCGGGATATAAATGGTTTTGCATCCAGTATGATACTTTTGCGTTTGGGCGGGATGGACAAATTTGTCCGCGTCGAAATGGCATACGAAAATGATATTTTCTAAATTTAAAAATATAAAGTTTTTTAATTCTGGCTTCATGTATGAAGTTTCAGGCCTCTAGATTTTGGAAATTTACTCAACTGTTTTTTCAATATTTCAAAAGATGGTGAAGGTACGAGAAGTGTTAAATTTTGACCTAAGACCCTGTCAATGTCAAAAAAATTTGCCAAAATTTTTTTTACTTAAGATAACTACCCAAAAAAGTATATTTGCCATATAAATAACATGCATCAAGGTTAATATTACTAAAAAAAGTGTTATTTGACACCCAACGTCAAGTAAATATTGCCAAAAAATTGTCTCGAAAAATATCCTCAAAAGTAGATTTTCAGTGAAAAACCTGCATCAGAACTTAAATACAGAAAGTGTAATGTGACACCCAAATTGTCAAAAAAAATTCTCTTGAAAAAATTCCCCGAAAAAGTATAATCAATATAATAAACTTCAGGGGTGAAGGTACAGAACTTGTTTTGACACATGTCATGTCAATGAATTGGTGCATTGTACAAGAATATGGATTTGCGTCAAACCCAAAATGGTTGGAAATATTAAAATAATGATAAACTGAACAAAAAATCTGAAAATTAACTGAGATATAGGTTATAAGTAGGTAGTATCTTAAGATAGTTAGGTGGTATAAGGGGAATATGTTTTTCCTTCCGCATTTACAGAAATAAACCAAACTCGGCGAAAGCTATAATAGGGAATTAATATTTCTATTAAATTTAAAGGAGAATGAGCTCCAAATCTGCCAAGGCCGAAAGAAGGGGAATTTTGTTTTTAAATTTTAGAAATCAGTCCGAATCGCGCCGAAGGCCGGATAGAAGAAGATTTTATTGTTTTTCTTATTAATTTTGAGAATTTTTTCAGAAATTTGTAATTTAAGGAAAATTTTGCTTCAAATATTAGGAATTTGTCAAAGTTCGAAAATATTGATAATTTTATTACATTTAACAAGAGTTTTAAAGCAGTTTTTGGTTAAAATTTTTAACATTTTTAAAATGTTGCAAACTTTTCTTAACAATTGATATTTTTCTTTAAAATTTTTAACATTTTTTAAATTTTGCAATTTTCTTAAGATTGATAAGTTTCTTTTAAAATTTGTTTTACATTTGGTATTTTGGGTTTTAAAATTTGCAATTCTTCATCATTGGACATTTTAATTATTATTTAACAAATTTTTTTATATTTTTTATTTTTGGATATTTATATTCTTTAAAAATTTGTTCAATATTTAAGAAATTTTCAGATTTTCAAGAGATTGTCAATTTTCTTTTTTGGAATAAAAGAAAATTTATATATTTTCAAAACATTTTTAAAATTTTAGTCAAATTATCGATATTCTAAATTTCTGAAAAATTATCCATTTTGAAGGACAAGTTTCTAAATTACTCAAACAAAGTTTTCTAACTTCAACATTAAAGAAAAAAAAATTTTGACATACTTTTTAATAAAATTAAAAATAAGAATATTTTTGTCATATTTTTTAATTAAAAATTAAAAAAAAATTGGCAATTTATGATTTAATTGTTGAACAAACAATTGAAATTTTTCGAGTTTTTTTAAATTTTCAAAAAAATTTTTTAATTCATTTGAATTGGAAAATTTTCTTTCAGCTTAGATAGATTTAAAGCTAAATTTTGAAAATTTAAAACTGGAAATCTCAAATCGACAGGAAAATTTGCTTAACATTTCTTAGCCTTTTTAAATATGAAGCTGCAACGAATTTTTCGAATTTTTCTTTGATACATGGTTATTTTTATCACGGCCCTTCTACCAGTTTTCGAATTTTATCATATTTGATTTGAGAATCTTTCTTACCAAAAGACAAAATTTAAAACACTGCTTTATCTAAATTGGACCGAATGGACCGTAAAATTACTGTTTAGCTTTTTAGCTCCGCAGTGTGGCCACGCTAGTCGACCAAATTAACCGGTTTACAAAAAATGATCGTAATTTTCGATTTGTCTTGGGTATATGTATGTGGTGACAAATTTCAGGGTTACTGACATTTTCTTGGTTCGGAACTTTTCTCGTATGGGTTCTGGTGGGTATACGGCTCATTACTGGGCTGACAGAGATCCAATATTCATGCAATTTGGATCTTTATTTTATCAAAAATAAAAAGTCATATTTTTTTCCATTTTGTTTATTTTTCTCATGCAAAAATTTCAAGATGGAATATTTTTTGTGTCTGAAAACACGTTACTTATGATTGCATGGAGTGAAAGCTACATACTGGTATTAATAACAAAAAGTGATTCACCATGTAGTTCCGGAATTTTTTTTTCATCAAACAATTTGAAAAATCCTAATTTTTTCGAAATTTTTCAGTTTTTATCATTTTAGTTTCTTAAATATTTTAATTTGTGGGTTTTTACTGCATGTGAATGTCTCTTGCCACATGAACAGTCTTATTTTTCGCAGGAGAGTTGAGAAATTCAACAATTCGAACATCAATTTTTTTCACACTTGAGCCATTCGCCCGGAAAAGGCAGCGAACTCCAAATTCAGCAACTTGGCATACACCTTTATTGACCTTTCTCCGAAACGTATCAAATGCCACCAAAAATTTGAACGTCAATTTTCGGTTTTATATTCAGCTTTTATCGTGTCGTTACCTATTTTGGGCTTCTTAGACACTCAGGGAGTTAAAAATTCGAATTCCATAACCCAGGTATGCTCCAAATTGACTTTTAACACGATTGGGAAAGACTTAATTCCTAGTTTTTGGATTTGTTTCCGACAATTGACAGGTGTCGTTGACCGGCAGTCCAATATGATTAAAGAAGAAAAGCCGAACAATTTCAGGATGATAAGACCAGAACGACAAGTTGCCATTTACCTCTATATTAGCTATGATTTATTAGCCCGGAAATGAAACTACAACTTTTAAAAGTAATCAGTGAACTGGGTGATGTTATTATTACAGAAAAAATTGTTTTAAAAAATTTAATTTGAATTTTTTTCGTGGAAATATATATTTATTTTTGAAAAAACAAATAACCAGCTGACTGTTACCTCAATCTTTTTTGGAGAGGATGCGCCTTAAGTCGTGCGCACATTTTGGCTTGCAGTTTTAGCTCTCTAGCGCTATTTTATTCGATTTTTTAAGAGCATTTTTTAGTGGAAATTTTTTACTATGGACAAAACGGAACGTTTTCACATGGGACAAAACGACAAAATTTGCTGGTCCTTATTAGCCAAACACGACGTAATTCAGATTAGCCGTTTGTTAGACTAGCTTCATCTTGGCGTAAAACTGTGTCGAAAACTTTTTTTGCATGAACCACACTCCTTTCACAATAAACGGCACAGAAGGCACTAAGCCAAACGCAAATCTATCTCCTCCCAGGTTTTATTTTGAATACCCATTTAAACATACCTGTATATTAGTATTTTGAACTTGGGAGCGCTTTTGTCGATAGTGCTATATCATTCTAGAATATGTAAAAAACCGGTCCAAATTTACCGGCATTTTGACTTTTTTTCATCGGAAAATTCTATCTCCTCCTAGGTTAAATTTCAAAATTTCACTACAAATTTTTGTAAACGTAGCTCGAAACAATAAAAACTTTTCTGAGGAGCGCGTTTTTTTTCATTTTGACCCAACTCAAATATGGAATTTTTGAGGTCACGTGGAAAAGGTTCCGAAAAAATGTGCCTTCGATTTTTTCGAACCGTAGGCAAAAGAAAGCTGGAGAAAACAGAGAGAAGTTTGGCGGTTACGTCACCGATTTTTGAGTTTTAGTGGTCAAAATTGACACAAACGTTATTTTGAACATATTTTTGAGAAAAAATACTTAGAAAAAATCGAAAAACGCAATTTTTTAGAAATTTTTTTTGTTGTCGTGTGGGTTGTTTATACGTTCAAACATAAACAATTGATATGGGCATTTTATGACATAATAACTGCATAATGTAGGAGCGGGATACCCTTAAGGGGGTATCATCTGCAGATTTGACCATATTATGTGGAATAAATTGGCGTGCCATGCAAACCGGTCACAAGCAAGTGTTGTTTTCATCCAGTAGTTCAGAACGATATTGCGCTTGACCCTTCCATCGGTTGAAATACGGAAATCAATAGGACACCGAAAAATTAACACAAACTGAATTGGTTCGGGGTTTTTTTTTTTTTTTTTTTTTTTCCCTTAATTTTTCAAGGATTCAAAAAGCATTAATAAAATTTTTTGACTTTGTTTGCGCAATTTTTATTGCATATTTCTAAAAAATCGAACAAAATGCACAATGAACATTGTTTATGATTTTTTAAACCAGCGGTCAAAAATATGTAAACATGCATGAAAAAGTTAAAAGTGGCTGTTATTTCGTTTTTTATTTCCATATTTCAGAAAAAAAATAAAAAAAAATTAGGGTGAAAAAGCGGTTGAAATTTTCATAATTGTTTTGAATTTTTTGAAATTATTACGAACTCAAAAATAAAAGTTGCGAACTTCAAATCTTTTCTTAAATAGTTGAGAGTTTTTATGGCTTGATAACATTTATGGTTATGGTTCAGCTACGATAATAAGCACGAGAAAAGGACCAGCTAATTAGTGTAAGTGAATTGACGCCAGTCTGCCACATCGCTGCTACCCCCTTAAACAAGTTTTCATAACACAAGAAATCATCAATTCTTAAGTTATTTTCGTGCATTCTTTAACAAAAACAATTTCAGAAAATGACAATTTCAAACTGTAATGAAAAAAACTTTGTGCCCGAAAAATTGTAAATAAATCACAAAATTTTTATGTACGTCTCTCATCAAATATTTAAGGTTGAAGAATACTGCCGAAAGATTTTCGATGGAAGTTGTATTAAAATGAACGTTGTTTCTGGCCACGAAAACCTTGTACGTGAATACCCATGTATGGCTGCAGTTGATCGATGTGCAAATCAGGGAGGTTTACTATTTTAGCATGGGAACTTTTTTCGTTGGAGTTTTTTATGAAAGAAAAATAACTGTGGTTTCTGTCCATGAGGACAATTTCGGGAAAATAAACAAAAATATGGGCAAAATAGGTATGGACAGATTGATATGGATAATTTGGGAAAAATTATAAGGACAATTTTGGAAAATCTGACCTGTGCTTATACACAGAAACCACAGTAGTAAATTGAAATACAATTGAAAAAATGATTAGGGAAAAATATGTTTTTGTAATTTTTTTCGTCAGATTGCCTCCTGCTGTGAATTATTATATTCAAATGTGCAGCATTTTATGGGCGTCCATCTCACGTCCATTTCAAATGACCAAAATTCTCCGCTTATTTTTTTCTATAGAGTTTTTAACAAGAGCATTATAAAATTTTGACGAAAAAGGTAAACCTCAAATCAGGTTGTCCGTCACAGAGGTCGAGCCATCTGGTTAGAATACGATTCTGGAGATGCAGAAAGAACTATTCTTTTGGTAGGAAAAGGAATCACTTATGATACTGGTGGAGCTGATATCAAAGCGGGAGGTCACATGGCTGGTATGCACAGAGATAAGGGAGGTGCTGCGGCCGTCGCTGCTTTTATGTTAGCTATGGGTTAAAAACTAAGAATATACTAAAAACTCGCCTAAAATCATACATGAGCGCTTAACCACATTTTATATATTTTTAACCCATATCCAAGCTGTTGCTACAATGAAACCAGCAAAAACTCGAGTAATTGCTGGTATGGCTATGGTTCGAAATTCTGTTGGTTCTGAAGCTTATTTGGCTGATGAGATTATTACGTCTAGAGCTGGAAAACGAGTTCGCGTCGGAAATACTGATGCCGAAGGAAGAATGGCCATGGTCGATTTATTATGCCACGTGAAAGAACGAGCTATCAATGAAAATCTCCCAAACCCAGGTAAATTATTTAAGGAGCTATATTTTATCTGATTTTCTTCAAAGACACATAACATGCTGTTCCGCATCTTATTTGTGACATAATTATTTTAGAATATTTTCTCTTGTATCCTGTTCACTGTGTAATCAGAGCTTTTAACAGTCTACTTCATTCGGTTATCCCTCTTCAATAATTTGTCATATTATGGGTTTTTATACATTTATTTCAAACAAATATTTATGGTGCTTATTTTAAGGGAATGGTGGTTTCTAATTTGACATATTCAAGGTGATCATGCGCGAAATAGGAAAATATCTCAGTTGTTCTGAACATACAAGATTGTAGATCCTACCTTAATCTCAAAAATCAGCATGACGAAAATTTTGTTTTTGGCCTTACACTCCTTGGACCATGTCTGTAACACGGAATTATTAAAGTGGCAAATAAAACGCAAAAGGGCCTCATTTTCTATAAATAAAATAATGGGGTTGAATTAATAAGAGACTAAAAAAATGGAATTTGACATTGATTGGCTTCGTATTACATGATTTCAATTCTTATATCAATAAGAGAATCTTAGGTGGTTTATTTTTTAGGAGCTATTTTAGGATGACGGCTTTCTCGATTTCGGAAACCCCATGAAACCATATATTGGCAGATAGAGAATTTAATTCCGCGTGTGCT
>SCLH01001063.1:50190-62672 GCA_004367855.1 Oikopleura vanhoeffeni | reverse complement strand
AAATCGAGAAAGACGTCATCCTCAAATAGCTCCTAAAAAATAAACAACCTTAGCATTAAAATTTTAAACTATTCACGATATTTTCTTCTTAGAGTAAACATAACTTTAATGTAAGCATATTTTCTAGTTTTCAATTATTGTAATTCAATACAACCAAATATTAATTTTTGCTAGCTCCGTTTCAAATAATCACCTCTAATCATGATCACAAGAAACCTCATACAGGGGAGGGCAATATCGCCGGCCCAATAGCGCCGAAATTTTTTGGCAAAAAACCTACGCAATTTGGCAAAAACTTCCTACGATATAGGCCCTCAGTACAAAGGGGGTGCCCAATATCGGCAAAAAACTTTCGGTTATATAATATAGCCTATATTTCGTAGGCTTAAGAAATCCCAATGCAGAAATATAAAATTAAGGTCTTTATCAGCGTTTCAGCAAACAATCACATGTAAAATCGTACACCCAATTAATTGGCTTTAATTTTCATACATATTTTTTAAGAAATTTATACAATTGCCACTTTAACTGGACATGCATGTTTGGCTGTTGGAGACTACACCGCTACTGTTGCTAACGGTCCTTTCCGAAAAGCGAAACTTGATTTCAAACTACAGGAAGCTGGAGAATTAATCGGAGATCAATTTGATGTTTCAACTCTTCGAAGAGAAGATTATGAATTTCATATGGGACAAGATGAACAATCTGATGTTTTACAGGTATAAATACAAAAATTAAGAGAGTATCATACAAATCTTGTTCTGATGAGTTTTTAGCCTGTCGCTGTTTTTGAAAAGCGTGATTTTTTCACCGCAACCGATTCGGTGATTCAGTTGCGCAAGTTTTTCTCAGAGGTGGATGAACCGATTTTTAAAATTTCAACAGATCGTTAAAGACTATAACTTAAAGACCAGGTTTCGATCCGCGATTCGACAAAGTTTTTGGCCAGTCGGTTCCTTGGTCGCTGGATATTATATGACTCATATCATATGAGTCTGATTTTTTTACCTTAAAAATTTCCGGGCAACATTTTTTCGTGGTGAAATTTTGTAATATGACACAAAAATATCAAATTAAAAAAAATACCGTTCGGGAATTTTATTGCATTGAATATTGAAAAATATTATATTATAAAAAATATATCAACAATCGTAAAAACAAATTCTTGAGAAATGTTTTTTGCGAACAGTTCAAATTATATTTTGAAAAAATTGATATTCTAGGGAAAAATTACAGTGAATACTTCAGTCAAGATTGAATATCAAAAAATAATCATCAAGAGAATTTAATTTGAAAATTTTATTAAATTTGTTTGTCTGATGCATTGAATTGATGAAAAAAACAGATTTCTTATTTTGAACTTACTGTGGTTTTTGGCGAAGCGGACACAAGTCTTAGTGGACAAAACGGGCAAAACCAAGAAGTTACTTTCAAGTACTCAATAACGGCGAATATACTGGCGAGATTTAAATTTAGCGAAGTGAAAAAATAATGATCATCAAAGGCTTTTGTATGTTTTCGAGAATGGTACATCCGGTTCAAAAAATCAAAATGTATTCCATGGTCAATGAGTTGATACATTGCAATTTTTTTCTTCTTGCAATCAACTAACTAGTTTACCAGTAATAAGGTAACTTGTTTTCTTTTTGTTGAAATTAGTTTTCTGTCCAATGAAAAGTGCTTATTATTGGAGTTAGCCAATCACAGCGAGCTATACAACTGCCAATCACTTTTACACTTCTCTAAACTTATATTTACCACCAGTAATTTATTTGGTCTCTGAAATCATCGAAGTTTAAAATTTGATAACTGTCCAATTTTTACCTAATTTTAATTTACAATTTTAGTGCAATAACAAGCCATCTTCTCAAACCGCTCGAGGTCACCAAAGTCCTGCCGCATTTATGATCATGACTTCTGGATTAAAAGATCACGGACTTCAATCTGAAAAACCTTTGAAATATTGTCATCTCGATATTGCCGGTTCAAGTGGTCCATTCCCCGGGCTCCCAACTGGTGCACCAGTCATGGCACTCCTCCAGAATTATTTCTTTTAAAAACCTTGTGCAAAAATAAAAATGAATTATTACAATCAGTTTCTAAATTTTATTATTACGGATTTTTAAAATTGTCTGTTAAAGTACCCTTCTTTCTTTGATCAAGTTTTATATCAATTCAAAATTTTGATGTTTAAAGAAAAACTTTGTATTCAAACTGCATTAATTACGATACCCGACTCCAAAATAACTGCGTTTTTTTGGACTCGGGGATCGTAATCGAGATAATATAATTTATATTTCGATAATTATGGTTTGTGTTAAAAGCAAACACGGGCTTGTTCACAAGATGAATTATGCAATATGCCGTCTACTAGGAGACAAAAATGGTCCGATTCTCAACAAAAACCTAGACAATTTTTAAAAGACTAAAAAGTTAAATTTTTTTCAAAAACATAAACTGTCGATTTTGTCTATAAATACAGAGGAAAATGGCCCAGATTAGACCGAAAACTACGCAATTTTTGTTATATGGCTAAGACGGCAAGTTTCAGAGACCACAAATGTGTAAGAAATAATACCCAATGTGTTTTAGCTTTTGGGGTGTTCTCCGAGGAGATTCACGCTTAACCAATCAGAGCGCGACTTGGTTAGTTAATTTAAGGGGCGTTTCAATCTCTCCGGGGAACACCCCAAAAGCTAAAACACATTCGGTATAATTCCTTGCATTTTAGCTCTCTAGCGCTATTCATTTAAGCATTTAAAACTGTCAATCAGAAAAACAGCCGGTATAGACATTGACAAAACCGCAAAATTGAACATGTCCTTATAAACAGAAACGACAGTATATTTCATCACTGATTTATAAAATAAACAGTTTTGCGGACTATTTGGACTAACTGTGTATCCTTCGGTTTAGTCGCTCCAAGTACGAACATTTATTTTAAAAAAATTCTATTTTTCGTTCATTCATCGAAAAAATTAATTATTAGAAAAGTTACGAACCTGTTAACAGCATTTATCATGTATCATTTAAATAAAAAAAGTTCATCATCCAAAATACCCAGTTTTATCAACCCAGTTTCACCAATTAATTTATTTCATATTCAGTTTTTTAGGATTCACTGTTTTAGGGGGTGGTCGTCGCTAAAAGAGTTTTTATGTTGAAAGACGTTAGTTGTTTAACGACGATCACCCTCTTAACGGAATATATTTGATTATTTTTTCTGTCACAAAATTCGCCCGTGTCATTCAATTCATGCAATACATGTATTAATAAAAATAGGTTTTAAAGTTAATTTGTTCAATTTATTTGGTTTGCAAATGCAAAAAAATGATTTAGAGTTGGCTAGGCTGTCATAAAATGCAAAATTCTAATTTAGCAGGCTAGCAAAATATTGTAAAAAATGTGGAGGACGAATATTTTTTTGAAAATTCATAAACTTACCAAAAATCGTAAAATTATCTTGAAAGATTTTTTCGATCTGATTAATTATATCGTTAATTCTTTACTTGAAGAAAAATCCAAAAAAATCCCTACACAACACAAACTCTCTATTGCGAGCTTATAATTGTTGAGAGTCGTGTCTAGTGTACCCATTTGGTAGCTAAGCACGTTTCTTGCCGGGTAGCGTTTTCCGTATCGCCCAAGAGTGGATCTGCATTATTTTTTTTTATTCAGACCAATTTGGGTACGGAAAGCACGCTCCCATAATTTGTTCGGAAATCGTGTCCATAAAGTACGATTTTACAAGAAATTTTGGAGAAAATCCTGTACAACCTATATTTTTCGTCTCTATAATTTCACAAGTTATTTCGAATATGGTGCATGAGAAATTTTGCTTGTCCATAAAATTATTTTACAAGACATTTTGAATAATTTGATGAAAATCGTGCGCAATAAAAAAAATATTTTACATGGAATTTAAAAAAAATCGTGTCCAATAAAATTTTTTCGTGCTGTAAATATTTTCTAGTCCGTTTTGATGTCAATTTTATTTTTAATAATTATGTGTATTTTAAGAATGGACCCTTTAGAGTTAAAAGGAAAGTACATCCATTGTGACTTAAACGTTCCACGTGCTGGAACTGGAAAATTAAGTTCTAGATTGAAAATGATTTCTGAGCTAGGATGGGAATGTGTCGCTGTATCTACGTATGTTGCGTCTGGACAAGACATTCCAGAACCAGAGAAACCGAAAGAAAATTTTGGATTGAAAGTTTATTCAAGAGTAACAGTAAGTACAAAATAATTAGTGGAAAAATATTGTATTTATTTTAATGTAAAGGGCGCCACAATTTTTTATTCAGAACTTAAAAATAATATGGCATGTTTTTTCTTAAGAAATTGTGTTGAAATGATATCTTTCCGAATGTTCTGAATAATCCATTGATTTTTCTGTTCTACTAATAGTATGGAAGAAAGGAATCGTTAGGCCCGACGTTCGCGTTTGACCCTTATTTTCAAAGCTCTTATTGGTCAACGCCGTTATTTTCGATGTCCTCAAAGGCGTACCGTACTAGGCCGTACCTAAAGGTCGTTTTTTTCAACTGACCCACTTAAGGGGGTATCTGTTCTGAGATAACCAGACTAGATAGAGATAAACGGTTTTTGCATCTTAATCCTGACCGAATTTGTAAAGGCGAAATTTTTTTTCCGGTGATAACCGGTTCACCGGTCATTCGCAAAAATTGTTTTTCGGTAATTTTGAGCAATTTCCATGACTGATTTTCGGTCACGTGATCAAACTAGGGTCCCAAATTTTTTTTTCACTATTTATTTTTTCTCAAGGTTTCACATGCAAAACAACATTTGTCGCTATCTTGTCTAGTTCGACCTTAATTTCTCCGAAAATTTGATTAAATCAAATCGAATAATTCATGATCAAAACAAAAATTTACTTTTTTTTTATCAGTTTACTTTTCAAAGCGAAATTCTGAAAAATGTAGTAAAGAAATGTGTCTAAAGAAATCTCACAATATCGTGAAATATTGAAAATCGAACATTTTAAGCTATAAACAATATTTCGTGAACTTGAACTGTTCTAGATTTAAATTTTTTGTAGTTTTGAAACCGTGAAATTTATCTTTTCACAAACAATTGAAGATGCGAATAGCGAAACGTTGTAAATGAAATAAATTATTAACCAATATAAATAATAGCTAGGGTGCGCAGCGGTAAAACTACAGAAAAAATATACACTAGTTGATAAAAATGCAATGGTCTCACGGGAGTTGTTGACCCAGAAAAAACGATTCCGGGAAAATAAATAAGTTTTTGATCATCTAGTGGTCAGAAAATTAGTTTTTAAACCCCTCATTCTGAGCACTAACTTCGATTTTAATCATATAAAACTCCATTTGTCTGATTTTTCAGAAGTAGGGCCGTTGTCACAAAAGAATTTGCTACATTTTGAAAAGAAAACATATTGAAAATTTGTGAAAAAGTTTTTGGTCATTTCGTAGGAATGTCGGACTCGAATTTTTTGCCCAGGTCTTCCCAGGTCTATTTTTCGTCAATAGTATGTCAAATCTTCAGAAGAACAGCAAAAAAAGTAAAAAAANAAAAAAATAAAAAGATAAATTTTTTGCCGGTGATAATACCGGTTATAGGTTCAAATTACCGGTTGCACCATAAAGTAAACGAAAGTTAGCCAATACGTTTTTCGTGTTCTCCTGAAAATTTGACATCTTATAGTGACCGAAACTGATCCAGGTCGTCCTAGGAAAAAATTTTGGAAAATATTTAGAGTCAGTCTTTGCATAAATTTTTCCTTCAAAACGACGAAAATTTTTTTTCACAAATTTTCAAAAAAAAATTTCAAAAATTTTTATTTTCAAAAGTTAGCAAATTTTTTTGTGACAACGGCTCTACTTCTGAAAAATCAGGTATATGGAGTTTTATATGCTAAAAATCGAAGTTAGTGCTCTATATGGGCGTTTTAAAAAGTCCATTTCTGACCACTAGATGGACAAAAACTTTTTTTTTGTGCCCGGAATCGTTTTTTCAGAGTCAACAACCCCCGTGAGGTCAAAGAATTTGTATCAACTACTGTAGTTCTCTCGTTAGTTTTACCGGTGCGCTCCCTACCTATAATAGAAAAAATTTAAGGCACCATAATTTTTTATTTAGAAATGAAGTATAAAAAAGGTTATGTTTATAAAATGAATGATTTCTAGCAACGTAATACTTTAGTTGTATTTTGTCATTTAGAACAGACTTGCCGAAAATATCACACTAACAAATTTTTTTTTCACTATCACTGTAATATCGAGAAAAGGTTTTTGTATTCAACCGCCGACAAAAAACTCACTGCAAACGTTTTATTGATTTGATATCCGGTTCATTGGATATAAACTGTAATTTAATTTTGGTAATTCTTATACATCGTTAGGTGGTTTTTTTTAGAAACCATCTGGTGTTCCGGCTCTTCTCGTATTTGGAAACCCCATGACACCATATATGGCAGATAGAGAATTAAATTCCGCGTGTAACGCTGAATTTTTTTTTGAGACGTTGACCGTAAGGCGGATTTCGGTAGGTCCATTTTCAAAATCTTTTCAATCAGGCCAAAATTCGGTCTGTAGAACTAACGGGCACAAGGAGTTCGAATCTGAATATCAGATTTTATCGATGACGTCATAATGAGTCATTTTGGGGTCATTTTAGAACATTCATTGAGAATAGATCTTATAGATATAAAAACTGGGTAAGCAGAGTAATTGAGTACCAGGGATCCAAATCTGATTATCAGATTTCACTTGTGACGTCATCATGAGTCATTTTGGGGTCACTTCAGAACATTAATTTAAATAGCCTTTATAGATATGAAAACTGGGCAACTAGGTAATTGAGTACCAGGAATCCAAATCTGATATCAGATTTCACTTGTGACGTCAAAAAAAAACCACCTTATGTATCGTTGACCAAAAAAACTACCGAAGTTTTTCCGAAAATCTTATAAATTTTACTCAAAAGGAAAAATGTTAAGATGTATCCCTTATGTTCAAACTCGCCGGAAATGGCGTGTTTTTACACTCCTTAATTTTTATAGTATCCTGATAAACATTTTAGGTTGAAATCAAAACTCAAAACGACAAATACAACGTACGAAGTGGAAAATCTGGAACAAATATTTCAAAATATGATATTATTTGTTTAATTCCAAAAACTGAGCGAATATTTATGGATTGCTGCAAAGAAGTCGACTGTGATATTATCGGATTTGACCTCAAAGAAAAATTAGATTTTATCATTAGAAGAGGGTCAATAGGCAACGCTTTGAAAAGAAATGTTCAATTTGAATTTAATTACAGGTTACTTTTTAATTATCTAAAGCTGGATAGGGCATTTAGTTTTGAGATAAAAGATAATTTAACTATTCGCAGTTTTCGTTAACAATTTCTTAGACTTATCCAAACAAAGTTTTATACAAAAATTTTCAAAAAAATGTTCTAAAATTTTGGAAAAACTTTTGGTCATTTTGTATTGAAAATCCGTAGGCGGAAAAATTTCAGAGATTTCTCTAAATTTTTCCGAACATCACCGAAAAGCCTAATAAATGTAAAACACCTTGAATTTAGATATGTTACTTGTAAAAATTCCGATTTTTTGCTTCTAACTGTTACTTTTTACTTTAACCGCAAGTTTTACCTGTGAAAATTGTACCGGCTTTGATTGATCTCGGAATTATATTCATTCAAATTGCTTGTTTAAACTTTGAAAATTGCCCGGTGAGGACTCTCAAAATGAGGTAAAAAATAAACTTTAAAGAGTTTTTTACAGTGAAGTCCGTCTAACAGGACGCACCATATCAATATCAAAAGTACTGTCCAGCGAAAAGTACTTTATTTTAGCATAAAAAGACTCCATAGTACAATACGTTTGTAACATATGTATCATATCAAGCCATATTTGTTTGCTACAGTCTAGTACTTGTCGCTGGACAGTACTTTTATTATTGATATGGTTCGTCCTGTTAGACGGACTTCACTGTAGCTTTTTTCCGTTTACCGATTGGTTGAACATCGGATCATAATTTAAGAAAATTTTTCTCTTGAAATTACAAAATACCATTTTATCAATTTATTTCACTACTATTTCAGATTTAAAAAAAATCTAATTGTTTATATTTAAAGTTCATTGTTACGAGATCCTCAGCGTCGAAAAACAGAAATTCAACTTGCCTATCGAATTGGTGAATTATCTGATTACAAAGGAATTATTGTATCATCTGGCTGTTTATCAGAATCTGAAATCCGGTCACCTGGTGATGCTGCAAGTATTTTTCATTTGGTGAATTATCCAGAAAATATCCTTCCACATTTGACGAAGAAAAATCCAACTTGTGCGATTGTGAATGCTTATAAGAGAAAAACAGCAAAATGTGCACTTATTTTAAAGAGAAAAACTGCCTCTGAAGTTGACCTTGAAAGTGCAAAGAGAGTTAGAGAATGAGTAAAAAATGAATTATTATTTCCTTGTCTAAATCGTAACTAAGTTTATTTTTTTGAGGGCGACGGTATTTTTCGCTTATTTTCTTCACAAAAAATGGAACAACAAAATTTTCTCATTTTTTTGAACACAAACAAATTTTGCTAGACAAAAAAATTGAATTTTTTTTGTGTTTTTCACGCAATTTTCAAATAAAAAAATTTCATGAAAAATTCAATTTGAAAGAAAAAACATCGAATTATGGCAAACTGGTCAACCATAGTTTTCCATTAACTTTTCCAAAACTTTAAAAAAATTCGGTGAGCGAAAAAACGGCGAAGCTATTTTTGGCTTACCAAAATTAATTTCATAAAAAAAACGATTTTTTTGGTAAGCGTAAAATACAGTAACATTTTTTTGATTAATGAATATTTAACATGCAAATTACCCTTAAAAATTTTTTGTAAGCGAAAAATATTGAATAGTATTTTGGCAAACAAAAATTTTTCGGTTTGGTTTTTAAATAAATTTTTGAAATAAAAATGCGTTCGAATCGAAAAACGGTTCACCTACTACTCAAGTGTATTTTGGCTTACCAAAATTTTTTTGGAGTTTTTTATGGAATTTAAAAATATAAAAAAATGCTAAGAAAAATTTATCGCCGCCAGAATAACCACCTTCATGGAAAAAATATAATTACCAAAAACTTATTTTAGAGCAATGAATCGATTAATCGTTGCTTCGGTTTATAAACAGAATTTGATAAATATTTCTACTCGATGTTCTTCTCAAACTGTTCCAGAACATCTTAAAAGATCAAAAAATAAGAATATAAAAGTTGGCCAAAATATTTCAAATGCTCATTATAAATTTGATAAATTATTTATGGGAACTTTTGGGATTGGAATTTTAGGAATGTTTTGGTATTATCTCAGAAACTTTTTTACAGAAAACGAGATTTCAAATAAATTTGAAGATATTTATTATGCAGGTTTTGATTCTCAAAAATGGAACAGATGGGTCAGGGTTTAATAATCATTTTTAAATTAAGATAATTTGAATTTTTCAGATCTAAACGCATTGTCTAATAAAAGACTAATATAATATATTATAGATCTTATACAAACGGTCGATTGACAAATCTAACAGGGCTATAATGAACTGCACTTCTATTACCGTATTTATTTTCCCTTAAAATTATTGTCATATGTATATCGATGAGGCAGTAACGATTGCATATTAAAAATGAATACATGTAACGTTCCCTAAATAGAAAACACTCGATAAGTACTTTTTCCACCTTAGGCAAAGCTATCTTTAACCTTATCCGCCTACGCCTTAGCGAATGCAATGACACCTCTTTTGCGGGATAAACATTAAGGGGGATGTAAATTAATTTTTGAGATTTGACCGATTGGATTTATTTATGTCAGATGGATTTTCAAAAAGTCTTTAATTCAAGCTCGTTTTTCCATGACATTGAATTTTTCAACAATTTTGTAGGGATTCTGATAATAACAGTGGCAGATTTGTCGGTCGAGCGTACATTAAATTAATAGCAACATATTAGCCTTTTTAATACTTGTAATTCAGATGAATATTTATGGTGCTTGTTCACCCCCACTTGCACGAGATGTCCTACCCCCCACCTGCACGAGAGTGTTTCACAACACATACATAGTTAGGGTGCGCAGCGGGAACCCTACAGACTGAACTAAAACTCCTGATAAACATTTATTTGCTATCGGGGGGTAATCGCCACCGAAAAAGACGATTCCGAGCAAAGAAAGTTTTTTTTGGGCCATCTAGTGGTCAGAAAGTGAGTTCCAAAAACCCTCATTTTCAGCACTAATTTTGTTTTTGAGCATAATCAGCTCATTTTTTTAGTTTTCTTCTGGCAAGGATCGTAGTCACATAAAAATTTGCTATTTTCTGAAAAAAAATTTTTTTGAAAAATAAAATGTCCGAAAATTTTCGAAGAAATTTTGGTCATTTTGACCAAAAAATGCGTAGGCGGAACACTTTATAAGCTGAAAATATTTTGGCCAATACTTATGAATACTTAATTTTATTTTTTCATTTTATGCAGAATTCACAAAGCTTTCAAGTGCGCATAGTGAGAACCATGCGGAAGACTGCGGAAAAATTGCAAATGCCGATTTAATATTTTGACCGTCATTTTCCCTGGCCAAAATGCCAAAAAAANTTTTGAAGCCTATTTTCATTACCAGGTGGTGCCGTGTGTGAAAATTAATAATACAAAAGATTTTGGCTTGAAAAACTACCCCTATAACTTATATAAGCTATAAGTATATTTATACATTCATATTTGGTTCCAGTCACGAGATGGACGAAATAGCTCTTTTCACCACCATGTGGCGCCGAGTGTTAAAATTAATAATGCCAAAGTTTTCCCCTACAAAAGTTACTCTAGTAAGTTTATTTGTAGATCATTATCTTGTTCCAGTACTGTTTTAAGTGAATTAAACAAAAAATTGCATCCAAATAATGCATTTCCGGTCTGATGAGAAATTTCTAGAACTCACCAAAATTCTTGAAATTAAAAATAAGTGGAACTATCGGGGGTCTGTTCCGATATTCCGCCGGCCAAACTGACACTTCCCCAAAATATTTTTGGTTTCTGTGTTCTGAAACACGCTCGTGCAGGTGGGGGTTAACAGTAATTTTCAAAAATACATATAATTTTCAAGCACCATAAATATTCATCTGAATTGAAAGTATTTAAAAAGTTAATATGTTGCTATTAATGATAAATAAGGAATTAAATAGTAAAAACATCGCTATAATTAAAGTTAAAAGTAAAACTGAAAAATCCAATCAAAAAATTCCGATTTTCGACTTATTAATCGTATTATTGAACCCTTCTGATTGGCTGCTGAATTTAAGGCTTCTTCTCAAGATCAACAATGGCGAATTTTAGACACTTATAGAGCGACATTTAATGAACCCTTATTTTTCGAATTATTCCGCAACGAAAAAACCTTACCTTTTATTATCGAATATCTTCGCCAAAATCCAAAAATTATTCAAATGAGAAATCGTTCTGATTCGGATGTTTTAAAAGATTTGATGAAGAAAAATTATCCGAAAGAAACAATTTTAGAGGTTTTGCCGTTTATATCAGAAATTCAAATAAATATTCGAGATAAAATGGGAAAAACAAGTTTAGAATATGCGCTACAGTATGAAGATAAAGAATTGATTTTAAAGTTTTTGGAACATGGTGCAAATATAAATGATCATATTCCCATGAAAATTGATGAAGACAGACATTTCAAAGAAACTTTAGAATCTAAACAAATAAAAGATACCGGTAAGGCGAAAATAGAATTTGAATATCCACTTTTCTTTTGGTCATTTCGAAGGAACATGATTAGGGTGTGCAGTGGTCAAAATTCGAAGTTTTAAATGAAAAACAGACAAAGTTTGGCTATAAGTTATAGCCTATCAGTTATAGCCTATAACTTATAGCGTATAAACTACAAAGAAAAACAGATTTTGGGCATTTTGACCTGTGAAAATATCATTTTTTTTCTTGAAATTTGTATTACAGTGAAGGGCTCTCGAAATTCATAAGTTATAGACTATAAGTTAAGTTATAGACAAACATGACAGTTATCAAGTCAAAAACATTTCCAAGCACCATAACTGTTCCTCTGAATTGAAAGTTTATCCAAAATTATACTTGTGCGTTATTATTCTCTTACACTTGATAACTGTGACTGGTGACCAATCACACGATTCTTCACCAGGCGACTCACCCAGCCACAGTTGGCACGTGTAAGTGAATTATAAGTTATAATTTATAACCCACAAGTATAATTTTCGATATAAACGGTTAATATATACTGTGGTTCTTGTCAAAGCACACAAAATTCCATGGATACAATTCCAAGCTGACAGACGTACAAGCCTTCCCATTTTTTTGAAAATCCGAAAATCTTTAGTCTAAGCAGTCAAAACGGAAATTTTGACTATAAATTCAATGACCATAAAGATGTAGCGGACAAAAAGTGATCTACGATTTTGTC
>SCLH01001063.1:21062-49200 GCA_004367855.1 Oikopleura vanhoeffeni | reverse complement strand
TGAAGAGTTTTTTCGTTGATTTGAAACAAATAATGCAAAAAATACTTGAACACAAAATAAGGCATTTTTTTGATAATATTCGGAACTTTTTTCAAAAATTTCTCATAATTTGTCGAATTCGGAAAGTTTAATTCGAACTCAAAATATTCTTTAAAAGCAATAATTCGAAAATTCTGTAGTTACAAAAGTTGTCTGGATTATGAAACATCATTTTGATGGTATATTGAGAAGAATATATAAACCCAGTAAAAAGTTTTTCATCAAGAGCCCATATCCGCGGATATCCGTATCTGTCAAAATGCACCGAGGCCCTTAATCGTGAAGACCTTCATGGGCGTAGACGCATTTTTAAATCAATATGACCCAATTTTGTTTTCAAAATTTTTCTAACATTTATTTTGTCAAATTTTTTAATAATTATTATTAACATAGCATTTTTTGTGAGTAAGGCCGTTATAATAAAAAAGCAAAAAAGAAGTTTATAGGATTAATTGACAAAAAGTGATGGACTCTAGCGCCATTTTTCGTTTTTTAGAACATTTTTAAAAAGGGGGGTCATGCCAGTCTTTATAGACAAAAATTATGTCATACTATCGTAAGTTCTTCAAACATATTCGAAAATATTTTCCAAAATTTTGAGATTTTTCAAATTCTTTGGATTTCACGATTCAATATATTCCGTTTTGAAATAAAGAACAACAAAGTAAAGATTACATTTTGAAAGTTTATTTGAGGTTAATATTGGAAGCTAAAACATTAATTGTGTCTAATTGGAAAAGTGAAATCTATTTGAGGTATTTTGACGATACCAGCCATTTCTCCAACAATAATTGTGAGCATAGAATCGAGCATGAGGCCACAAATTGTGCATACCAGTGCAACACAAGTGAAAAGTTTTGGCTGTGAAATTGGTCTAAAAAATTTTTAGAACTCAAAAATTGAAACATTGAACCTATTTTTTTTCAAAAATTATCTGAACGAATGTTTTAACTTTTTTTAAGAAAATATCTAAAATTTTTCGTTTTTTTAAAGTTGTTTGCCAAATTTTCTTATCGATTTCAAAAATTTTAAAATTGGTCAAAAATTTTCTGAACCATTTTTGTTTAATTTATTTTGTAAATAATTACCTGTAACAAAAAATAAGCATTCCGATCCAAGCTCCAAAGGCGCCACCTAACATTATTTGTAAATGAATAACAGACGGACTTATTCGGGCAAAATTACATTTTCGTTGGATAGTGTCGGCAAGAGGTGTTATAAATGCAAGAAAATTTGTAGAAAGAACCCAAGTCACCATGAATCCACTGAAGTCATTGTTTTCAAATTTATTTTAATAACTTGAAAATGTTATAAAAAATTTTTAAATTCGAAATTTAAAAATTTTCGGCCATAAGTCCATAATTTGATAATTTTTAATCTTTAAAAATTCACCTGATTACAAAAATTTCTCGATTGTGCTGGTCTTGAAACATATAATAACTGACGAGGCCGCCAGTTAGCAACAATAAGCAGTGAATCATTACATAAACACAAATATGAAAAATCCAGCTGATGGGTTTCTGGCCAAAATATTTTGCAATTTTTGGTTTTCGAAAAATTTCAAATTCATCTTCAGTGTCACTTCCAATAAGCTCAATTAAAGGTGTATAATTTATTATTTTCAATTTTCATCTTAAAAATATAATTTGAAATATAAATAGAACATTTTAAGGATTTTTGTCAATTAATTAAAACCTTTAACAAAACCTTTGAAATTGAGGCGTAGGAAATTTTTAATAAAAACTTCTATTCATGGTGAGTTTTTTTGAGTCGGAATGGAAATCTTTTTATTTCTCAAAATGTTATTAAAATGTTTTGACACGATTTAAAAAAAAGTGCAACTTAGTAAATTACATATCCCCGAAATTATACTCCCTTATTATATCACTACCATTTCACTAAACTCTCGCAAAAAATTAAGTCTGTATTAAATAATTCTAGGTTACAAAATTTTGAAAGATCAGTTTCTCAACTTTCAAAAATTGTATCAAGTGTGTCCCAAGTGTGATTGTTTTCCTAGCTAATTATCGGTCCCAAGTGTTTCCCGTCTATTTTTATCCGAAAATGTTTTCAGTAATTAAGCACCTAAACAATGTTTCTTGATCTCTACTATAACGCAAATTTTTGAGCATTTTTTACAAAGATTTTTCTCAAGATAACTGAGTATGTAGTAAAATAACCCGGATTAAAAACTTATTATTTCCTTGTTTTAAACCTGATTTCTTCTAACCTAACTTTTGGTCGTTTAGACCGATTTATTTCTCATGTCAGACTCGATCAAAACAGAGTTTTATTTCGCAAAAAAGAATTTGTTTCAAAAACTAAAGCTGTTTCGAAACCTGGAACTTTGCTCGACTCGAATGAAAATCCGGAAAAGTATCCAACAATATTTTCAGTTTTATGCTTAAATAATGACCCGCAGTTTATACGGCAAATTTTACCTTATGCTAACGAAGAAAGGAAATGATTTTTATATAAAGTTATTGTGTATTGATTTCGAATGAACAGTAAATTATTTATAAGAACGAATCGATAGGATCCACTTTTTCTTGAAAACGTTTATCAGAACGTAAAAATTAAACTCGCATAATGGTTAAATATCTACGCCCTAATAACAATCCTGGCAAACTTTGGAACTCTAGCCAAAAATTTTTCGTAGGGCGCATTTTTTTTTTCAAATTTTGTCAAGTGCGCATAATTCGTAATGATTATGTTTTTTAAAATATTCTGACCAGAGTGGGGTCTCTTCAACTAGAATACCTCTCACTGGAAAAAAACTGAACTTTTGGCGGTTTTTCACAAACTTTTTGACACCAGTGTACGTAGAATTGTTTTTTTCGAAAAAGTGCCTCAAATTTCTTCCAGTTGGCGGTTTTCCAGTTAGAAAACCTCACTATTACTTACAATCTAAGCGTTTTGTCGTACAAATCTTGTTTTGTTATGTTAGGAAAAATATTTTCTCAGTTTAACCAGGTCTGTTACAAGGACCCACTTTTAGGCCGGACGTTTTTAAGGTTCGTTATAAGGACGCAAATCGAAATAAGATCATCCTACTAAAAAGTCTTAAGACCTTTTTGGACCCTAGATAAATATCACAAGTTTTTGTTAGTTTTGTAAAATCAAATTCAGTGTTTCAAAAGCTCTTCAATATACGATCACTATTGGCGCTGAAGATGCATCTGAAATTCTCTTAAGCGATGTCGAATCTATAACTGATTCGTCTTATCTGTTGAATCATGCTTTATTTAATGGATATTTAAAGACTTCGAAATTACTTTATTCGAAAAATGGAATCAAATTGGAAAATGTTGTAAATGAGCCAAGTTTTCGAAAAATTAAACAAATTCATCAATTTCTACCTCATGATATTTCAAGTCTTATCAATTTTTTCAGCAAAATTGGATCACCTGTAAAATGTGCAGAAGAAGCTGTTTTACCCGAAGAAAACCCATTTTTAGTCACGTTTGGAAAAGATCGAAGAATTCATTTGATTGGAGTAGATGACACTTATCCACAATTAGAAAATTTTGTCAAAAATACTATTTATCAAACAAAACCAGATGATATTTTATTACCTCTCAGTTCTGACAGATTCGAAGTCCTTTTGAGATGTAAGTACTTCGTTATAATATATGATTGCTTTTCTGATGGCCTTAAAATGAGGCGGGGTATTTCTCACTGGCCATTTTTAAAGACAGTCTTTGGTAATCTAATTTGGCTATATTCAGATTTCTATATTTAAAAATTCTAGTTTTATAAATTTTGCATTTTAAAGTTGCATAAAAACGCAAATTTTTTAAATTACAAGAATTTTACAACCAAAAATTATTTTTCCATTTTTTACTTTTTCAGTTCAACCATTTTAAAAAAATTTAATTACTGTCGTGTGCGTCTAAAAAGACTGCGTATGTATGGAAAAAACGACATAAATTCTGAGATTTTTTTCCCATTTTCAGTACGAAATTTTTTACAGCGATTGTAGCGTTTTTCATACAAATTTAAAATTAAAGAAAAAATTGCACTATTTGTAGCATTTTGAAAAAAATATCTTGCAAAAATTTCAAGTCACAGTGTTTAAACTTTTGGTAGAAAAATTAATAATAACTTTTTTCCAGCTGAGGAGCAAATGATAGATGACATTAAAGAAAGATATAAAACACTTCATGCAACAAACTTTAGTGAAATGACTGAGGACGCAAAACTTCAAAAAACGTACGATAGTGAAACTATCCTAAAGGAAAGTTGGCCGTTTAGGGACATTAGAAGTGCTTTGGATTCAGCTGCAAATCTGAAAGATGTAACATTTCATTTATCAGGAAAATAATTCAGAAATCACAAAAAACAGAATAAGATTTTTTCAAATAATTTTTTAATTATGTAAATTTTTAGGCATTGAAATTTAAAAAAAAAATTTGTCAATATTTTTTGAATAAATCGTTTCAGCCCTCATTTTTAACCTTTTTAGCCTTTTGACATTTTGGGCAAAAAATGGCTTTTTCAGGGAGTTAATCTGGTCAAGATTGAAAAATATTCAATTATTTTTCCTGCATTAAATTCGGTTTATAATTTCTGCTCTCTAGCGATTTCTTCAAAGTGGACGTTTTGAAATTTTCGACCCATTCTCTCAAAAAAATTTGTCAGCATTTTTAAAACATACTTTTTGAATTTTTTGAAGAACCTTCTGCTTCTGAAACGTACCAAAAGATGGCTAAAGTGACTCCCCAAGAACAAAATAAATTTCAAATTTATACTCGTTCCCGTATTCTTGATTTCAATTCGTGGAAAAAATCAAGCTCGCAAAAATTTCGAATTTTTTTGAAAAACCAAAGGCAGAAATCCTTCCCATTGGCCAATGAAATTTATTATGAAGATAAAGTTGACAGGATATGTGAAACACTTTCTAGAATTTCTCTTTCCCCTGATACTGTAGTCATCGTCGATATCGAGATTTTTGATCAACTTTGTGAAAAATTACAAATTCAATATGAATAAAAAATTAAGTCTGAAATTTTTGTTGTTGTTTTTTGAAATGCAATATTTTCTGCCAACTGCAATAAAAGTTATGCAATGTTATCAAAAAAGTTCTCAACGACCATATAATACTTATACATATATATATATATATACTTATACATGTATATTAAATTATTTGCAGAACGAAAATTTAATCGTTTGTTTTCTCTAAAACCTACTGATATTGTGCCCTCGTGAACCTACGGGGATTTTATTGGTTAAAAAACCAACTATATTAGTCAATAAGAGAGGAGTGACAAAGAACCACATTCCCACGTCTAGCTATCATATGATCGTTCGAAACATTTTCGATATGAAGTTTTTTGAGCAATTACATTCGATTATTATTTTTTTTTATGTGACCGACCCTTTTTACTTGATACCTACACACTTTTTTTACTGCAATGGATATCTGGTAAATTAAAAAAAAATCGACATGAGAAAGCACCAAATTTGTGTCATATTTATATTCTCATACCGCCTAAAGAGTCAAATTACAGTTTATGCATAGTTTAACTCAAAGGACCCAAAAATATATCTACCTGGATATTTTTTGAACAAAAAATTTTCCGTCATTTATGACACCAATAAAGAGGTAAAATTACAGCTATAAATGTTTTTTCGAAAACAGAGGTGTCAAATTACAAAAAAATCTCGGACAAAAATAGGTATCAAACCGCGTGTTTTTCTCAACACCGACGTTTTTGTAATTTTAACGGTCAATTATCGTCGGATGGTTCAATCCGTTTACAAATATCTTGTCACATTATCAAATGAAATCTGGTCCTAAGGGTGGGTCATTTAAAAAAAAGTTACATCTGCAAAATTAAAACGAAATTATTTGTTAACGTTTATTTGTGTTATTCTTGAGAAATATCGAAAAATTTGTTTTCGCCAGAACTACCTTTTTCATATCCTTGACAAATAGTTCGATATTTTGACTAAATATTGATATCAGATGAATTGTGAGGAACTTTGCAGCGGTGACCTGGAAATGATGAATATATTTTAACCGTCTAGCGGACAGTCAAAATTTCATTAGAAAATCAATGTTTAATTGCAGTTCTATAGAGTAGTAAGGAAGGCTTTTGTTGGCAATATTAACTATCCATAAGAAAGCTTATTTTCCAGCCAATGAGTAGGCAGTGTATAACCTACGCTTTCATATCTGGGCTCAAAATAGATGTAAGCGAAATATTTAAGGGCATACAGTAGCTTATAAGTAATGTAAAGTGGATTTTAAAAATTCAAGATGGTTTCCAGCAGAAAATAGTAATATTTCGTATAATATCTGTTTTGGTTTTCATTACCAGTTATAGATCATAATTGATATATCGATGACGATCCCCGAGTCCAAACATAAAATAAGTTTTTATTTGGATTCGGGTATCGGTATAGATACTTTAAATGACCTAATAAAAATGCCACAAATTTCGACCCCACAACCCAAATTATGGATTTTTTGAGAGTTAGATTCAGCATATAAAAATAGTTATTTGCTAAAAAAATTCGAATGGCCTCAAATTTATTTTTTGAGAATTCAAGATTTTCGAATAAAAGGTGAAACTATTTTTTTCGAAATATTGATAAATTTTTTATCTAAATATCAATGTGCAGCATCTTTGTTAAGTCCTTAAAGTTATATTTTTAATGACTGGCATTTTTTTACCGATTTTATATCCAGTTTAGATGGAGTTCATATTTTAAATACATAAATAAGGGTTTTAAGAAATAAATACTGTTTTATCGAGTTAAAAGTTGCCTTTTAGACGATTAAATTCAAAAAATTAGCACATTAGTTATATAATTTATAAATATATGTAAAATTTATGTAAATTGTGATGTGTATTTTTGAAATAAAAAAGTATAGATGCATCGTTTTAATCGAATTTTCAATAATTATTTTTGTGATAAAGAATGTTAAATGAAATCTAATTGTTGCTATGTCGAGCCCTCAGTGTACCCAAATCACAAAATATTATCATTTTTAAAAATACTCAAAATGAAATATTTTCATTTATTCTCACAATTGTTTGAAATAAGTTATTTCAAATAACCCTTCGACATTAAGAAGTTCCCTAGCCAGAAAATGCATGATCATTAAATTTGAATCACATGATTAAAAATTTCAAAATTCTTATAGCCTATAAAAAATTCGACATAGTTAATCATGTGATCCAAATTCAAGTACCATTCTTATGCATTTTCTGTATATTTTTTTTAAACAAAAAACGACCTTTTTTATTCGAAAATTGACGTTACACTAATTAAAATTAGAATAATTTAAGCATGTGACAAAACTCCTCATTTTAAAATAACAGAAAAACTACCGTTTTTCTTTCAATATGCTAAGAAAAAATCGACCATTTTCAAGCTTCAAATTCCATTGAAAACATGTTATCGCACGAAAAAATTGAGTTACCTTGAGCAAGATTTAGAAAATAACATTTTTTGGTACTTTCTCATCAAAGTTTGACTTTTAAAAACCAAACTTTGCAATCTCAACTTTAGCTTTAAGCTATTTTAAGACCGTCAAGGATAATTTCGAACAATTATGAGAAAAAGTTTTCACTGCGAAAAAATAAGCATTTTTTATTTTGAAATTTGTGGCAAAGGGGTACTCTAGATACAGAACGACAATATCTATTTATTAACAAATCGATATTCTAATTGTTCTAAATCATGAGAAGTATTCAAAAGATCTTTCTCAAGCCTTTCTTTATCGCTAATACTCGAATCTAATTTGTCTTTTAATTTTGCGTTTTCTTCATTTAAACGGTTTAGTTTTTCGTCCTTTTCTTCAACCACGTGAACTGATTTTTCAAGCTGGTTTATCTCTTCTAAACAATAAAGGTTAAGCTAACATTTAAGAGATCAAGAGCTCTACCAATATAATTGTTAAAGACTACTTATAAATTTAACAGAGGTTTATACTCTTAAATGGTTATAAAGAGGTCGCCGTGAAAGTTGTCTTCAATACTGAACAATATAAATCAAGTTTATAGAATACACGGTTCAAAAAAGCGTTGCGTGTAGTTAAAAAATGTGAATTTGTGTACAAAGACACTATTATAATTGAAAGGTCGAAAAATGTTTTTTTAATTTTGTTGATTTGAAAAGCTCTCTTGCGCCATTTTTTGCTGACTATTTTTTAAAAATACAAACAAACTCTGATGATTTTATTTAGCATAATAAACCCACAACCTAAACTTTTTCAAAGGATAGAAATGTTTATTATGATAAAAAACATCGAGTGGGGCGCGCTCCATCAGCGCGTAATCTGTAAGAAAATAAGTAAATGTATTTTGATTTTTACTCTCTGGCACGAATGTTTTCAATTTCGAATCATTTAAAAAAATAATCAGTGTATCATTTAAAGTCGGTTACCATAACTTGCCCTAGTTTTTGGGAAAGTTTATAAGAATGTAAAATAAGCAGCAGTAACCATAAAAAATTTGAAAATATCCCTCAGTTACCATAAATCGCTCAAATTGTTGCCTATTGTGGGGCGATTTGTGGTTATCCGCTTAGGAAATATGGTCTAGAAAAAAATGTAAATTATTTCTATTATTGTTAAGAATGGTTCAAATTTAGTTACCTGTCATTTTTTCATTTCTAAGTAAAACTTGATTGAGGCTTGTTTGCAGTTTGGCCAAAGATGTATTTTTCAATTCAATTTCAAATTGTAAACTTTGGCATTGTTGCTGTAACATCGTTACTTGATCATCTGTTTCCGATTCTTTTGAACTGTTCGAGTGATTAGTACCCATATCTTAAAAAATAATTTATCAATAAATTAGTATTTGAAGCATGTGTATAATGATGTCTTGTCTAGCTATCCAGAAATAGATACCTCTTAATTGGCCCATTAAAAAACGACCTAAGGGGAAATACGACCTATTGTTAAAAATGAAATTTTAGAAAAAAAAATAGTTGAGATAGTCTCAAAACCTTACATTGTTTTTCTTCGGTGTCGATTAGTCTGAAAATTTTACTGTGGTGCGTCTGTCAGGACACCCTTTATTAGGACCGGGTAAAGACGAAAATGTAAAAAAGTAAAAAAAATAAAACGCAAAAAATGATCATGCGATAGTTTTCAAACGCATATAAAATTAGCTGACACTGCACTAAATGAAATTCTTTACCAGAGGATATTATATTTTTCCAAAATACAGTTATTTGCTATAAATCAGGATGTCAATTTCAGCTCTTTACATTTTACCTTTTTTACATTTCACCCTTGACCCAAAATATATTATTTTTTCAAATAAAAATCTGTAACGTTTTTTTGGTTAGTGTTTTAGAAAATGCAGCCTAGCCTACACTTTTTATTTTGACGTGTCCCTGTATAAGGACAATATATGGACGAGAAAGAGCAAT
This sequence comes from Oikopleura vanhoeffeni, assembly GCA_004367855.1. Classification (NCBI taxonomy): domain Eukaryota; kingdom Metazoa; phylum Chordata; class Appendicularia; order Copelata; family Oikopleuridae; genus Oikopleura; species Oikopleura vanhoeffeni. The sequence continues at coordinate 39,768 of SCLH01001063.1, read as the reverse complement.
ATGTTTTTTTCCGAAAATTTTAAGGCGAAGAGCAAAAAAAGAGTCTGCGCATTTTCAGTTTTTAAAATACCTGTTTTCTATAAAAAACTTGTTTTTCAAAAAATGTTGACCGAAGAGCAAAAAAGGTTCAATTATTTTTTGTTTGAAAAATAAGTACAATATGGCAAAATCTCAGCTGTCCTAATATACGCAAACCACAGTATGTAATCACCCGAAAAGAAAAATTATACATTGTTGTCATTTAATTATTGGTGGTTCGATGATATGCAAATGCGTAAAAAAATTCGGGATTTGACCATATTTCAAATCATGAAAAATCCTTCCAACTTTTCACGCACTTTAAGGGGGTAGCAGCGATGTGGCAGATTGGTACATTTTTTCGGAGGGAATCATGAAAGAAAAAAATGTGAAAAATTTAATTTTAATTTTTTATCTTCAATAAAAGTGTTCATTCTTGCAAACGTTCATAATTTTAATTTCTCAACATATATTCATGAACTTTAGACATTTTCAGGTGTATTGCGCTAATTAGTGGGTGAATCATTATCCAAATGAAAAAAATTTCCTTAATATGAAATTTTTTTTTCCTGAAAATGGCGAAAAATAGCTTTTTAGGAATAAAAATTGACCTTCAATGTGCGTTTAAATATTAAAAAATTACACCCGAAATTTATTGAGATTTTTTTGCAAAAATAAAATTTATTAAATTGCGTGCCAAATGGACCAAACCGGTGTCACAAGCAAGTGTTGTAAATTTCATCTAGTTCGAACGATATTCGCTTGACCTTCCATCGGTTGAAATACGGAAACCAAATAGATACCAGAAAAATTTCACAAGTGATTCGGCCTGATTTGCGGAAATTTTCTATATTTCTATAAAGTCGACAAAAATTAACAAATAACATTTATGATTTTTCAAACAGGCGGTCAGAAAATATGTAGACATGCATGAAAAAGTTAAAGTGGCTATTTTTTTCGTTTTTATTCACAGATTTCAAAAACAAAAACCGACAAAATTTTGGACGAAAAATGCGTAAAAAAATTTTTTAATGCTTTGAATTTTTTTGAAATTTTACGTATTGAAAATTAAAAGTTCGAACTCAAATCTTTCCTAAAATGATATATAAAAATTGATTTTAATGAGCTGATACACATTTATTCTGGTTCAGCTAACGATAATAAGTTAAATTGACTCCAATCTGCCACATCGCTGCTACCCATTTAAGATAATCTAATGACCAAAAAACAAAGCAGCAAACGGACATTTTCTCTCGACCAATCAAAAATAAGTTAAAATTTCTTGAATAATTTTTAGAAAAACCTTTTATTTAACAGTATTCGGCTTGGAAAATTATTTTTCTAAAAACTCTCCGCTATAAAATAAGACCTCATATATTTGTTACAGATAATTGATCAAAAATTAAAAATTCGCTGATAATATATATATTTCTGAGTAGAAGCTGATATATGACGATGACTGAAAGAGCACTCGTTCTTTTCCCCTTTCTTTTCATTGGTTTAGAGATGAACTCTGCTTAATTCAACTATGCTAAATTCCAAAAAATAGATAAAATCATTTTAAACTGACTAAAAATGCCTCTTAGTCAATTGTTTGGTGTAACTTATATACAGGGGGGCACTATCTCCGAAATTTTTTGCCAAAAAATTTCGGCGATATTGGCAGATTCGGCGATACCGGCAGATTCGGCGATATGGGAACAGAGTCTGTTCAACAGACATAAAATTTTTTGTTCAAAAAATGAAAACCGCGTAGGCGTTCGAAATGACGTCATATGTCGAACATTTTTAGAATTTTATAAGGAGTTTCACAATAGATTCGTATGAAGTAAATCACCAAAATGCGTAGAATGAAATACTCTACCAAAGGCAATCAATCAAAAGTTGACAAGACTAGATTTGGGAAAGTCAATCCTGAAAATGACGTCATTCATGACGCTCAAAAAGTAATTTGAGATATAAATCTCAAACAAATTCGCGATATTGGTTAGTTCCGCAATATCAGCACTAGAAGTATTTTAGCTAAAAATCGTGAAATTGCGTAGGTTATTTTCGGCGATATTGGGCCGGCGATATCAGGCTCCCCCTGTAATGTGGTACTTTTCGAAAGCTTACTCTAATAATGAAGGTTTAGATTTCAATAACAGGTTTTTCCACCTTTCTTTTGGTATGTAAGCTGATTTCATTTGAGTCATTTTCTCAACTGATCCGCTATGGTGTCATATTACAAAATTTTGAAAAGCCAAAAATCTAAAATAACAAATAAACACTCGAAATTTATATACAAATCGGATAAAACTGTCAAGGTAATTGAAACCCAGATAAAATCGTATTTAAATTTATTTATCAGATTTTTCATCACTTTATGTTTCCATTTTTTCAAGTCACAAAAAAGTTTTAAAGTTGTTTGACGCCAAAAAATTCTAGAAATTGTGAAGGTTGAAACAAAACTTCATATCCTATATGAAGGGAAATTCCACATTATGTGATACAAAAGTGTCCATACTATGGACTCCATAGGCAATATCGACTCGATTAAGTAATATCGAGGATAATACCGGATAAAGTAGCTTTTTAACCATTTTTTAACCTTCAAAGTTGCTTTGACTATCACTAATTTCAATTGTTTATACCCAAAACTTTTATTTTCAAATTTGAACGATTTTACTATCTCTTAATCGCAATAGATTCTTTTCTTTAATAATTGTCTAATTAGTAGAAAATATTATTTATTTATAAATAACAAAGGAAGGTTTTCAAAAACATCCTTTTCATGTGAGCCGTAACTTTGTTTATTTTTCTTTGTTGAACCGAATTACTCCCTTATAGAAACGCCACAATTTTTCTGAAAAGTGTATTTTCAAAACACCTGTTTTCATAAAATTTTCTCAACTTTTTTGGAAAATAAGAACCCCAAGCCCAAGAACAATATATATGGCAAAATATCAGCTTTGTTTCCATGAAAAAGTCATTGATCGATTTTTTTTCGAAATTGTGAATGCAAAAATTTATAATTCCCAAAAAAATCGTTGTCATACTCATTTATGGAAATGGTTTCGAAATTTCAAATCCAAAAATTCCTAAAAAAAGTGTATGCAAACGATTTGTTAATAAAAGTTCCCTTCCAACTTATTTGTGAAAACGTTTATTTTAAAGTTGCCCTCCACTTGTTTTGGGAACGAATTTATACGATTTTACTAACCATTAGAAATAATACCGTTCGATTTAGCATCTTCACTTTTGTTTATACTTCTAGAACTTTGAATGCTTATTTGTTTTAATTGACTTGCTTCCTGTAAAAGACTTTCTAGTTTTTGTTCGACATCATTCAATTTCACTTCAAGGTCACTAATCTGCTCATCTTTGAGAAATATTTGTTTTTCAAATTTTTGTTCAAGTTCTTTTTTCTCATTTTCGTACAGGAGAGAATTTCGGAGCTCGACATTGTGTAATTCTCTGAAAACGCGTTAGAATTTTATATGGACCTTGTAAATAAAATCCTATATTTTTACAAGTTTTTCATAACGTTTGCATCTTTCATCTGATTTTCGTGAAATTCTTAGTCGTAATGTAGAAAACTTCGCTCCTCACAGTTATCAGCTCTGATTTTAGATTTTTAGTCAAAAATCACAGAAAAGTCCGATTTAAAATTTGTTTTGCTTGTTCCCAATTTTAGAACATTTGACACGGTCAACCCTCTAAGGTTATTTTTATCTATACACTAGACATTTTTGTTAGCCGACATATGGCAATCCGTAAGATTGGTAGAGATCGTTTTGAAAGCGACGCTCTCCGAATTAGTTTCAGGGTATCCTGTTGATAATATACAGTATGTAAAATAATTGTTCGAGACCAACAAGGGAAATTTCTCTGGATCAAAACCTATAATTGGCAGGAGAATTACTTTCAATCCAGAGGAAATTGGAGCTTTTGGTCTCGAACAATTTTTTTACGTACTGTACAGTGCATCATATAATACATATATACATATAATATTCCAAAAAGTATCCTATACTATAAGCTATAGTCTATAGCAAAAAATAAGCTCAGTTAAACAATAATACATAAACTTTAGTTTTTAAAAATCAGTCGATGGCAGCAGTTCAAAAAGAACGTGATTTCAATATTAAATAAGTTAACCATACAGTATAGTATACTGATACCATCAAAAAAAACTCGTCAAATTATTTGCTAGAAAATTCGGATAAAAATATAAATATACTTGATAAATAGATAACACCGAATTTTTAATTACATTGCGAATTTATTTTAAGGAGGTTGTAAGCGGGTCGATAGTGAAATGTATAAAAAGTGAAATGTATAAATTTGAGATTTTGAACATGAACAGGCAAGAACAACAGTTCTAGAGCATACAATTCCAATGTTTCTGCTGTATCAGATTATTGAGATCGAATTCTTCAAAATTATAAAAAAAAATATTTTTTTGCATAGCCCAATCAAAATATAAATTTGCTAAATATTTTCTTATTGTACCAAAATCTGTATTTTTCATGATTTTTTTATATCATTTTGAAGAATTTGATCTCAATAATCTGATCAAGCAAAAAAATTGGAATCTTATGCTTTAGAACTCTTGTTCTTGCCTGTTCAATGAAGAACAGTGTTCATGTTCAAAATCTAAAATTTATACATTTCACTTTTTATACATTTCACTCGACCCGTTGTAAGCGCAGAAAATGAGAAACGTAATTTGAAAAAAGACATATATTTATCTGACATCACGGAATTTTTAAAGCAGCAATGCTGCTGCAGCATTGGAATTCTTGAAATCTCAAAAAATGGTCTCACATCAATATTTTATAAGCGTGACTGGTGAGAGCTAGTTAACCAACGTCTTAATCTGACCTTATACATGTTTTTTCTCCCTGATAACATAAAATTAGCGAAAAATAACTTTTCAGTGCGGGTCAGTACATGAAAAGCAATTTTTTGTTTGAAACACTTTTCAAAGAAATCATAAAAATTTGAATTTCTTGTATTTGAAATTTTTTAAATTTTAAAATTTGATTATAGTAGTCAATATATAAGAACGAGCCTGTTATGTTCAAATCAAGTTTATCTCTTTTGAATAAACATATATCGAAGATTATTCTTTGGTGAGCTTTCTCACTCAGTGTCATAACTGTGATGCCAGAAAAAATAGTGACCAATAAAATCACACGATTGTTAACTTATTTAAAGTATCGTATAATTTGATCGGTCACTATCTTTTCTGACACCACAGTTATGACGCGGAGTGAGAAAGCTTACCAAAGGATTATCCTCGATATACCCTGAATCTACAAATTGTATACTACCTCCTTAAAAAGTGTGTGGGCATAAAATCTTTTAATCCCTAAAAAATTGTTGTCGGTGAATTATTTGGCATGCGACAGTTATTTTTCAAAATTAAAGAAATTCTATTTTTGTGTTTAGAATATTTAAACAATGCACCCAACCACACAATTTTATGTCAGAATCCAAGCGTGGGATTTGCTGCATTATTCGAATGTTGAGAAGAAAAAAGTTCCCCGTTTTTTCACGAAATAATAAATTTTAAGTTGGTGGAAAAGCGCTTAAACTTCACACCAACAACCTCCTTAATAACTTTTGCCACTTCGAAGGTGAACTTGATTTGTGAACAACGTTTGATGTGAGCAAAAATTCTATTTTGATACAGAATTTTTTTAAGAAAAAATTCAAAAATAGGCGCGCGATAATTTTCATGTAGATTAGTTAGGTGCGAAAATAAACAAGCGATCTAACCTACAGTTTTTTTCTAATTTAAATACTTACAAATCGTTTTTCTCTAAGTCTTTACTCGGCGACCGTTTATTATTATTATTCTTCCGTTGCTTTTTAGCGCAACAGCATAACTTTTTGCACCCGTTTATAAATGATATCCAACAGGCCATAACGTAGCACATATATTTCGACCCAGTGCGATCGCTCAAATATGTGTTCACCCTAAAAAGCAATAAAATCAGATTATTGTCGCATTTGCTCTGACCCCCTTAATGCAAAAAGTAAAGAATTGGAATAGGGAATTGTTTTGAGCGAAAAAGGTGGAAATAGGGTGGAATGGAGTTTTTTTATTTGAGCGCAAATGATTGGCGGTAACAGAAATTCACATCACCCAAGGGCACATCCCATATAGAACTTACCATTTTAATGATAAAAAAATGAATACCCACAACGAAAATAATACTGAACTTTACAGTAGTATGACTTTTACGGACAACCCGGACGGACAGGGTCAGACCAAAATTTTTTGCCAACCGACTTTAAACGGACACCGTCGCCGGTGAAATTTTTATTCAAATAAAGTTAATAGATTGAAATATTTCTAAATTATCCAAAAGTGTTAGAAATTAACGTTTACAACGTTGTATTTGCAAAAAAATCGCTATAAATACATTTACAATTGATATACAATAATTTATGCCAAAGACTTTAAACGGACAGCCCCGAAGAAGAAAATTTTGCCAAGACTTTAAACCGACAGGGTAAAGGTTTTTAACTGTCCATTTAAGTTTATACTTCTGTTATATATTTTTTCAAATGTTTATTCAATTTTAGTGTAAGTTAAGAATAATATGATTCAAAGTCTCAAATCCTTATCTCAGAATTATATTTATCAGACTGCAAAGCAGACTTTCAAAGAGTGTTTTAAACACTGTGTTTATCATAATGACAAAAATTGTCAAATTAATCTCATTTCGGCTCTAGCTCCATCTATGGTCTAAATTGACCCGTGGTGCATTTAATTTGTTACAACTTTATCTTATTTTGTTATTTAAAATAATCACTGGCCGACAAAAAGTTTTATCTCAGAATTATATCTATCAGATTGCAAGTTTTAGAAAGTGTTTACCATTAACTTACAGGGTGAGTTTTCATGTTTGTCAGCTTTAGACAAGCGGGCATAATTTTATGCAGTTATCACGGGCCAAATCTAAGCATTTCAGCTGAACACCCCAAAAAATAGTCTAAGCGAACAAACGCAAAATTTTCGAAAAAATTCAAGTTTTTTTTGAAAAAATTACATATTTTTCTTAATGTTACATTGCCAATAGACCATTGGCAATGGTGGATTCGAAATTCAATGTTCCCGGTTATGTCAAAGTTGCATCAAAAACCCTCTGAAACGTTTGGGTCGTTTGAAACGACTCGTTTCAGATAGAACGGTTGGCTAATTTTTTTTTCTCTTTTTTCGCATTTTCCCAATTTAAAAGCTCTAATAGAGCCATGTTACATGGCCCATGTATGTTATTTTATATCTACAAAGTGCTCATGCACAAAATTCTGACGTCCTATAAAAGCTCTCTGTACTTAAATATTTATAAAAAAACTCGAATTTTCCTCGAAAAATATTTAATCATTTGTTGATAACAAATTGCATGATTATTTTGTGAATTAATCATATATAAATTAATCGATTTGTTTCTTCATTATAGTAGTTGACCTCTACCGATTAAATTCTTTGTCACGTGACAAATGGCTTTATTAAAAGTTTCTAGAGAATAATTTTCCTGGTTTTCTTTACAGAAGTGAAACAGAAGTTCTCTCGGTAAATATTTGATGTTTACCTTATTTCTTACTCAAAAAACTCTCTTACAAAAAATATACATGTATTTGAGTTTATTTTGATTCAAAGTATGTCATGGTTCATCGAGGTGGAAACAATATCGAAATAAGATTCTAGTAACTAGAATGCAATTTATATTTTCTGTGATTTACCCTGGGAAAATGGAAACAAAAGGTTGTTACAAAGCTCAATTGCTCGCCCCTTTATATATCCCTTTAACCATTACACACGAATCTAAAAAAAAACTAAAAATTACTACAGTCCTCGTTTCATAACTGGTACAAATACCGACCCAAAAANTATTATTCAGACTGCAAGCAGACTTCCAAAGAGTTTTTAAACACTGTGTTTATCATAATGACAAAAATGTCAAATTAATTCCATTTCGGCTCGTAGCTCATCTATGGTTCTAAATGACCCGTGGCTGCATTAATTATTTACAACTTTATTCTTATTTTGTTACTTTAAAAATAATCACTGGCCGACAAAAAGTTTTATTCTCCGAATTATATCTATGCAGATTGCAAGTTTTAGAAAGTTTTACCAGTTAACTATACAGGGTGAGTTTTCATTGTGTCAGCTTTAGACAAGCGGGCATAATTTTATGCAGTTATCACGGGGCCAAATCTAAGCATTTCAGCTAACACCCCAAATAGTCTAAGCGAAAGCCACGTCAAAATTTTCGAAAAAATTCAAGTTTTTATTTTGAAAAATTACAATTTTTCTTAATGTTACATTGCCAATAAGACCATTGGCAATGGTGGATTTCGAAATTCAATGTTTCCCGGTTATGTCAAGTTGCATCAAAAACCCTCTGAAACGTTTGGTCGTTTGAAACGACTCGTTTCAGATTAGAACGGTTGGCTAATTTTTTTTTCTCTTTTGTTCGCATTTTCCAATTTAAAGCTCTAATAGAGCCATGTTAACATGAGCCCATGTATGTTTTTATATCTACAAAGTGCTCATGCACAAAATTCTGACGTCCTATAAAAAGCTTCTCTGTACGTTAAATATTTATAAAAAAAACTCAAATTTCCTCGAAATATTTAATCATTTGTTGATAACAAATTGCTTGAGTTCTTTTGTGAATTAATCATATATAAATTAATCGATTTGTGTTCCTCCATTATAGTGTTGATCTACCGATTAAATTCTTTGTCACGTGACAAATGGCTTTATAAAAGTTTCTAGAGATAATTTTCCTGGTTTCTTTACAGAAGTGAACAGAAGTTCTCTCGGTAAATATTTGATGTGTTACCATTAATTTCTTACTCAAAAAAAAAACTCTCTTACAAAAAATATACATGTATTTGGTTTATTTTGATTCAAAGTATGTCATGCGTTCAGTCGAGGTGGAAAACAATATCGAAATCAGATTCTATTAACTAGAATGCAATTTATCATTTTCTGGATTTACCTGGGAAACATGGGAAACCAAAAAGGTTGTTACAAAAGCTCAATTGCTCGCCCCTTTTATATATCCCTTTAACCATTACACACGAATCTAAACAACTACAGTCCCCTCGTTTCATAAACTGGTACAAATTACCGACCAAAAAGCTGTGCCAGTTAGAGAGTTTGCATGGTTAGGGCTCGTAGGTTGAAAGGGATGTCATGTGTTGGTATAGGATAGGATTTTAGTCACGGGTTAGTGTACAGGCACCTGATCGGCCAATCAGGAAGCTTAGTTCCCAGTCTAGTCATTCTTACCAATTTTGTGTTTTTTCACTCTGAACAAGATATATCGAAAATTTATCCCTACTGAGTCTATCTCAGCACGGTCATAACTTTGAGAAAGTGACAATGAAGATCGCGGGATTCATGGAATTAAGTTGACCAATTGAGTATTGTCATGGACAGCTGGCTCAAAGTTATGACGCATGCTGAGAAAGACTCAATAGCGGATAATTTCGATATAGATTGGGTCACAGGCTTTCGCGTTCGCGTTCGTGGCTGGAACTTCTTTCGAACCCTTATTGTCAAAAAATGTGAAATCCGTGCCTCTCATTTGGTCAACAAAGCGGGCTCAACTTAGAGTTGTACCAGTCAGGAGGAGGCTGTAACGTACTTTCGTGAATGTGTATGCTTTGATAACATACCTTGAGCAATAAACACACTTTTCGATTATTTTTTGTAAAAAGGAAAATAAAGTTCGATATCTAGAATAAAACATTCTCGAGAAATACATTCTCAAGAAACTTTCTTCGACCCAAAAAGTTTTGACCCACTTATAACTAGCATGGCCACAATCGATTTTGGCGTCAAATCGACCAGTTAGGATGATTATTAGACATATCTAGTTTGTGATTCGAAGTTTATGCGCGTCTTGTATGTGAAAATTTTTTTTCAAAAATCGACATTTTTTGAGAAAAATGATAATTTATTTTGAAAAAATCGTATTTTCGTGAAAATAGGGGGTTTTTCGGCTCGATATTCATAGCAAAGACGACAAAGGTTAGATATTTTTTTGATACCAAGATAAACACTTTCCGCTGTTGAATAAAAGTAGTCTCGACGGTTGTTAGTGGTTGTTATTTGAAAAAAAAATTTTGAAAGTTGATTTTCCCTTTTTTTCTAAGTATTTTTGAAAATTTAAAAAAAGTTGAAAAAAATTTTGAAAATTTTTTCGAAATTTTTTCAAAAAAAAAATTTCGAAAAATTTTTTTTTCAATTTTTTAAAATTGGCTAAAACGCCCCGCAAAAAATTTTTTTTTGAAAATTTTCCAGTTATAAATTTTCAAAATACTTGGAAAAAAAGGGTAAAATCAACTTTCAATAAATCGAAATTTTTTTGCTACCAATTTTTATTTTTGAACTCAATTATTTATTTGGACATTATTCAGACAAATTAGACAATACAAAAAAAAATTTCGAAATTTTTCCTAAATTTTGAAATTTCAGAAAATTTGGCATTTTTATTTGCATAAAACGCTGACAAAAAATAATTTTTTTTAGTCAAATTTCCAAAATACTAGTAAAATGTGTAATACCAACTTTCAAAAATTTAATAAACAATTGTATCAAACATTTTATTTAATTGAAAAATTAATTCGAAATTATTTAAAAAATTATTCAGCAATATCGGCCACATTTGGCGATATTGCACTTAACCCCCATCGGCTTTTCTGTGTTTTAAACCACAAAGACCAAAATATTTTCGGCAAGTTTCATTTTGGCCGGCGGAATATCGGAGCAGCCCCCTGAGAGTCCTCTTATTTTTATTCCGCAAATAAAAATTAAACATAGTTAGCAAATACTGTGTGTTTTAAAACACAGAAAACCAAGTTGTAATTAACATGGAAAGCAGGTGGGGGTTGAAGTTGTTAGCCAAAAATCATAAAATTGCGTAGGTTTGGATCATCGATATTGAGCCGGCTATATCCTCCCTGTATTTACATAACTTTTGGAATCAAACTTTTTGAGAATTTTTGTTAAGTATTTTTCTATGACTGGAAAAAAAATTTGCTGAAAAAATTTTGCAGACGTTTTAGACGATTTAAAAATTGAAAAAAATTTTTTTTTGAAAAAAATTTCCGATCAAAGCGGGGTCCCTTTTTCGTACTTCACGTTTTTTTTCTCGAAAAATCGAGGTTTGGGAGCCAAAAATCATAATTTCCAAAATTTTTATTTTTTTTTCCAAAACTGTGTTAATTTCATTAGTAACTGCCGTTGACCCAAAAACTACCGATTTTGGCATTTGTTTTATAATAATTAATACTGAAAAAACGAAAAATCGCTATATTTTGATCACGTGACGTCAAAATTTTTTTTTCATAATTTTTTTTTTCATTTTGACATATATTATTTCACCCCAAGAGTTTCAGAACAATCCACCCATTATTTCTATAACTCGAAATAATGGTGGCCATGCTACTTATAACCCCCCCTGGCCTGTGACCACTTTAAACCCCCCTTTTTGGCCAAAGTTCTAGGGGGGCTTTAAGTGGTCTACCACTGTTATAAGTTATATGCCCAAAAAATAACATAAAAAAAATTTGCATAGCACGAAGTGAGGCGATAAAATAGTTCTGAAAGACTCGAGATATGACCGAAATGATAAAGCAAGTCTTCAAAATTGGGGAAAAATTTAAATTTGGTATATGAACAATGTTCATTGAACATAAGTGACAAAATTATTTGAACAGAATGATAAAAAATCGAATACAATTTTTTCGGTGAAACAAATCAAAGTAATTGATTCCCACATCCCGATTCCGTTTAATGCTTGATTGACAAATCCTGATTCCGCCCGAATCCCAATTTAGAACACTGGTTATTGTAACTTATATATTCGAATACAAATTGAATTTAAATTGTTTTCTCTCGCAATTAAACATAATGAACTTTATAAATGAGCTTGTATAGCAGTTTTGGTAGCCTTTTATCGATTTTGGTCATAATTCAAGACAAATTCCTTTTCAAATTCAAGGGATTAATAAGAATTTCAAATTAGCTATTTAATCTCAAATATATTTGGCGATGCTTACAAGAAAAATAAATGAGAATAATGTTAATCTTCGATAAAATAATTTTTTGGGAGATTCGCTTCAAAACATGAAATGCGTCATAATCACCTTGACAGTCAAATTACAACCCACACAAATTACGTTTGTAGTTCAGGCGATCAAATTATTCCGTTTTTAGTGAATGATTTGTGTAGGTTGTAATTTTATTGATAAGTTGAGGTAATTATGACGCATTTTATGTTTTGAAGCAGATATTCCAAACGAAAAATCGACTGTTCTTAGGATATTACCACAGGATTTTAAGCTATTGATCAAAAGATTTTTTTATCAAAATTATTGAAATCGATATCAAATCGCGCTACAACGGAACATAAAATAAATCAAACAAGACAATTTGGATTACACAAAAAATAGAATAGTTACCTCAGGATCTTTTGATAAATCAAAAATAGTACCTGTCCAGACAAAGTAACTTGTTTTCTAAGTTTTTTTTTTGTGAATTTCTCTGTTTTTAAATATTTATGTAATACATTTAATGTTTGATCAGAATAACGTTTCCAGATTAGACAACTAGTCTTTAAGATTATATTTCAGGAAATATTTGACTCAGTCTTATAAATCCGAATATTTTTTATGTGGAGTTCGAAATCAATTATTTTTTAACGAAAAAAAAGTTAACGTCCTAGAAATTATTTATCAACAAAAAATGGGGTTATCATCACCGATTTCTGTCATACGTTGATATACATGTTGTCAAAGCAAAAAGCTCAGAAGACAAGTTCGTCTGGGCAGTTAATATCTTTGATAAATTGCTATCTATAACCAATATTATATACCAAGAATACATATAGGGTGTCTGAGGTCAAAACTAGTTGTTCATTTTTCTTGAAATTACTCTGAAAGGTCAAAGACAAAAACCTATGGGGTTCTAATTTTTCTTTATTTTAACCAAAAGTTGGCCAAAAATCCAATTTGCGCAGTTTTGGCTCTTTAGCTCCAAAACTGTTATGTTTCCCCGCGAATTTCATTTTTTCAAATTAAAGATTGTAAAACTTTATATTTCTAGTCAATTCTTACGTTGGGACTTCAGAAACGGGCTAAGACTTCAAAATTTCGAAAAGTACAATAAAAAACGAAGTCTTTTTCAAATTAAACGTAATTTACAGTTTTTGATTTTCTCAAAAATTGGTCATTGTGATTTTTTTCGGACACCCTAACTGAGAACGCAAAAACAATGTTTCCCTAAACGACTTTAGTCGCCAAACGCGCTCACCCATGGAAATACTAGTACAGTGAAGTGTTTTTGAAATATTTATTTTCTCTATATTTACCTGTTTTATTTACAATTGTCACTTAAAAAAGCGTTTACATAATTTATTTGATGTGTTACCGAAACTCTTATTCAAAATTCTATTTTATTTGATTTCGAAACGGATAACTTTTAATTCAAAGTAAATTAACTTTTTAATTGTCTCAACTTGTATTCAAAATGATGACTGAGCCCCTAACTCTGAGCCAACCTTTTTGAATGAAAAAAACTTATTTGCGCAACCTAAGACTAATCGTTTTATTGTTCAAAATTACCACAAAATCCATTCGCAACTATAAACCCTTTTTCGATAAAGTTCGCATTAGCAAGTTTTTTGACATTTTTATTGAGTATTATTGGGAAAAGCAAAAAAGGGGAAGATAATTGTCTTGTCAAAAATAATTTAAGGTTATATAATATTCTCAAATGTGTCTATAACTACAAGCTAAGTTGTATATCCTTTTCCCAACCTAAGTCTATCTTTAAAATGCTTGTTATCTCTATAGCGTGTGTTCGAATCCCACTAATATTGTCTTATTGATTGTCTTAGTGATTGCTTGAGTGATTAACACCGATCAACTTTGGCGGTCCCAATATCAAGCACCCTTGCATATAATTATACTCCTGACAATCACTAAGACAACATTAGTGAGATTCGAACACGTGCTATAGAGATCCATTCATTTTTAAGATGGACTTAGGTTGGGAAAAGGGTATGATAAAAAATTCTCTTAGAAATCCAAAACTAGCGCTAAAGAGCTAAAATGCAAGCCAAACTTTCGCATGACTAAGGCGCATTATTTTTATTTCAAAATAAGTACATTTTCAAAACAAATATATATATCCATTTTTTATGATCGAAAATAGTAATGGCCAAAAAGTAGTAAAAACCGAAAAAATTAAAAGAATGCGAATCAATTAAAGTGTAAGTCTAGAACTATTTATTATTTGATTCTGTTCATCAAAAATATTTGGGCAATTCTGAATTGATTGAGCCTAATTGCGACGAAAATAAATGTCTACCTGATTACTTTGTCGCATCAGGAATTTCCTGATAGGAAATCAACGCAAACTCTCACTAATTCCGATTTTTTGATAAAATAGCAATTCCCAACATCCTACAAAGAATAAAACTTGTATTTTTGAGAAAGAAACTAAAAATGTGTGCTGTGTCAATTGAAATTTTCACATTTTATTCTTGGCGTCCTGAAGCAAATATCATAATTTTTTTGTCAGAAATATCCCACGGTGGGATTCTCACCAACGATCTGATTCTCTTCTGAAAATGATTGCGAGTATATAAGTCTCTGATCAAGCTTGCTTAAAAACCCCTCAAGACTTGTAGGTACTTTTCACAGGAACTTTCTCAAATATAAAAATTCTATAATATTATTAGTCGCCATTTTCTCTAGTTAAAATAGTTATCTTGCCGGTTATTTTCTTTATGGTTTTCAAACGTATACATTTCAATAAAAAGTTTACCTTCGATTTTGAAGACAATGAAAATTTGTCAAACTAAGTGAGTTGAATTAAGCATTTTGGCATCATTATTTTAAAAACTGTTATTTTACAATCTCGTAAAGAGCTGTAAATCTTCACAAGTACATCCAAGAACGCATACGGTTTATCAATAAATTCCAGCGATTTTGATGTGATCTCACAGATCTCATCTATTTCTATTGTTCGCGCAAGAATTTATGTGCAACAGAAATTCTTTTACAGATGTTAAAATAAAAATTAATCTATCTTTTATCCGATATGTTTTTCGGATCTTGAGATTTACTAGTATTTTGTCGATCGTTTTTCTTTAGTTAATTTCTTAAATATATCTATATTTCTTAACTCGTAGACTCGATTTCCAGCAAGTAGTGACCATTCACCATTAAATCGCATTTTACGACGCTTAAAATGAAAGATCAGTTTATTAAAGTTATTCGTTAACTTGAAGACAAAATGACGTTTTGTGCGTTTTTTTTTGAAATTTTTACTGTATTACAGTACTTATTTTTTGCAGAATTTTTTGAATCACCAAAATATAAACCTTTCATTGTAATCAGAAAAAAAATCTAAGACTTTTTTCCATTACACAACAAGCCCAAAAATGATCACGTGACCGTTATATTCAAGAAATAAGGTCGGTCAAAATAGTACTGTTTTTTTCAAAAAATGCTTAAACGTTTTGCCTCCGAGTGCTTTGTTTTTAGAAGTTTTAAGACTTTTTTCCATAATTACACTAAAGTCCAAAACGATCACGTGACCTTCAATTAAGAAGAATAGGTTTGGCTCAGTACACAAATAGTACTCAATTACGCCGAAAATTTGTGGGATAATAAACACCTAATTTTGAAGTTTTGAACATAATGATATTTTCCAAAAGGTCACGTGATCTTTATTTTCAAGAAGAATAAGGATTATTTATGACATATTTTTAAACCATATTTTTGGATTTATTTCGTTCCGTGATTTTGTTCGACTTTCGTGTAATTAGAAAAGTCTTAAAAACGTTTGAAGTTACCTTGATTTTTTTTACGTAATTGAGTATTTTTCAAATTTACTGTATATTGGTATATATTATTTTTTTTTTCCAAGTACTCAAATCATCGCGAAGAACCCTTATAAAAATCGTCGTAAACGACATTTTAAGACTTCAATCCCATTAGCAGGTTAGCTCCGCGTAAGGTGAGCTGCTGTCAAGCTCAACTGGGCATCTTAACATCAACGCATCTGAGCACTCAACTCATTGACGACGTACATAATAGTGGATTAGCAGTCGAGCGACGCCGATCGCTTATTAATAGTTATCATCACCAACATATATATTTCACAACAAAATTAAGGAGACATTTTACTAGAATTTTGTAGAAAAACATATATATTATGTTTAGACAGAGCGATAGAAATTATTTGAGTTCTATATGATGGTAGTATTTTATAAATTAAGGTTTAATTTCATTCATTATTGCACTTTTCTTTGTCACCCGAGTTAAATTGCGCAAATTCTTGTTTTCCTTATCCTCCATTAAATGCCTTTTCAATTTCGTTTTTAATTTTGTTGTTCATTTTTTTATTGGTAATAGCAACTTGGCTGAATATATATGTAGAGTATTGAAAAATCGATATGTTGATAATGAAATTTGCTTTATATGGCTCGATTTATAAGAATGGTTCACTAGTTCGCCGGCAAATCGAGTTCTGGGCTACAGATACAGATTCATGTCTAAAGTCTACGAGTTAATAATATCTTGTGCATAGACATTAAACGCTTAGAATGTACAAAAAATAGAGCCCCGAAAAAACCTAGCCATGAGTGTCAAATTTAATATATTCATATTGTATGTAGTTTCAAAGCTTTAGGATGACGGGAAAGAAAGTTATTTATTTTATATTTTCACCGAATGAAAGCATTTTTAAATGTCTCTAATTTTAGTTGTTTTTCTTTAACAAAAATCTTATAATTTTTGATATTTTCAACAAGAAAAAAAAATATAAAAACGGTTATTTGAAAAAAAATAGTTTTTACTCTTTTTAACCCTCCAAGGCACATAGCCATTTTATAAAACACCTGTAGATAAGAGAGCATAAATCGCAGGTAACTTCTTAGGAAAATTTTTTTTGAATTTCCTCCATTTTCAATTTTTGTTCTGACGTCTCTTAATTTTTCACAGCTGAATTGCGTAGGTTGCAGGTTATTAAGTAAAGATCACTATCCCACCAAAAATTCCTAAGGGGGAATAAAGTAAAAATTTGAATTAAATAATATAAAAATTTAAGGCTATCCTTAATCTCAATGATTAAAGAATAATGTTATCGCAATCACTTCAACTTTTCCGATAATAAAGCGGTGCGTAGGTTGAAGCATCTTATATAATTTATCATAATATTGCCATGTTAAGTGTTTCAACCTTCGCACCGCTCGGAACCACTTCCATTATTAGTATTGTAGTATTTTCACATTATTTTATTAGCATATTTGTCCGTCAAGCGTTCTTATTATATGATCTAAATGTGGAATTTCCCATGTAATGATTATAAATTAAAAAAGTTCTTCAAAAAATCGGTTCTCATGCTGAATTTCGAAAAAATAGTAAAAATTTTAATTGTATTATTTTATAACTTACAGTGTTTTTTGCAGTAATTTCTCATAATTGAATTCTTTTCACTTTGTATTTTCAAAAAGCAGTATTATTTTTGGTGAGCATATATAATATATATAATGCTATTCCGTATCGCTAACCAAAAAATCTTAAAATCAATGATTTAGGCGTCGTGTACTCATAATAACAAATAGTCTGAGCAGATCAAAAACTTTTTTTCCAATCGATATAATCAGATAGTTGTTAATCAAAATAAATATTGGCAAAAAGTCCTTTAAAAAATTATATCAAAGAAAAAAAGACATTATTCTATCACGGTATGGGAAATAATTTACCTACGCCAAATATGCCAAAAGCAGTCATTTTAATGTGGTTTTTATCGATTTCAGGAAAGTTAAACAGAAATTAATGCCTCTAAGCGTATATCATTTATCTGACCGAACTAATTCTATAGTGAAGATAAATTTTCAAAACCGTTTAAATTTCGACTTTTGGAAACGAGGATTTTACCAATTATTTTATTTAAAACTTTTGAGATTATTAAACTTTTTATAAGGAATTTCTTTTCGAAGTGTTTTATACATATACTATAGCCGGAAGGTTAACATGTATCTTTCCGAAAGAGCGTCAGTTCGATTGGTTAAATGATTTCTTCTTACAGTGTCCGATATGTAAAATCGGAAAACTAATCACGTCAAACGAGTTTAGTATGACCAATCGGATACTCATTAGGATTTGGAAAACACATCTTGCGTAATATTTTATATTTTAAGCCGTCGTTATTGGTCAATTTAAATTATCTCGCAGGTGGGGTTGGTTAGATCGAGGGTTAATGAAATCTGTGCCTTTTCTGGGAATTTTACACATCACTGTATATAATCGATTTGGGTCATTAAAAAATCAGAAAATTCTGTACTTTTCCCGGCAAATAAAATTGTACCGAAAAACGTAAGAAAAGATAATTGTAGACTGATTTTAGCTGATTTTTGCCAAATTTGGGCCTATCTTGATTTAAAGGTATGTCTCAACTATCATAACCACCATGAGATTTTAACTCGTAGACTTGATTTCGGCCATCCAGCTACCATTCACCAAGTAATCGCATTTTACGGCGCTTAATCATTACTGACAAGATCAGTTATAAAGTTATCAATAAACTTTAAACAAATGACGTTTGTGTGTTTTTTTTTGAAAATTTATACTGTATTACAGTACTTATTTTTTGCAAAAT
>SCLH01001063.1:0-11613 GCA_004367855.1 Oikopleura vanhoeffeni | reverse complement strand
CTTTTGGATTTAAGTTTTAGGGGATTATCAATACATAATTTCCCCTAATTAATTTAAAACTTTAATCCGGAAGTTCAAATTAGATTATTTATTTGAGTAGTATGAACAGGTGCAGCTGTTTGGTACAAAAGTTTGAAATTTAGTTTTAGGGTGCGCGCAGGTGCACCTGATCAAATCAGTAGTACGCATGAATGGCGCGGTGAAATAAATTTTTACGATTTTGTGATTTAGGCTGATTGCAATCAGATTGCGGTAATAAAGGAATAAAGTAAATAACGGGAAAAATTGAACATCTGATAAAATGTTAACTCAAAATAAAGAGCAATTATAGGGGCGTAATTTTATAGATGGCGTAATTTGAATTTAACTTTTTCATAATTATTCATAATTAACAAAAAAACAGTTAAAAATTAAGTAAGAAATTTCTGGCAAATTTTGTGAGAATGTCAAATAAAATAGTTTTTTTGTTTTCACAGAGATTTCGAAAGAAAAAGCAGAATATTTCAACTAAGATTTTTAATAAAAAGGTGTGGGGATATAAAAGTATTCATTTAAGTTTGATTAGTTAAAGAACAAATTTGCATTTTTCATGCATTTCAGATATTTCAATAATTATTATCAGAGCCTTGCCCCTTTTAAGTTTAAAAAGTAAGCTTATTTTAGAAAATGAAACTTAAATATCCCTTAAAATAAAGACAGAAATTTAAGATTCAGTGAGGTTCAAAAAAAATTTCGAAAAAGATAGAAATTTCGTAAGAAGTTCAAATTTTGTGATAAGTTCAGTTTGTAAAAAGTTAAAATTTCGTTAAAAGTTTAAAAAAAAATTCTAAAAAGTTCAATGTCGAACAAGTTCGAAAAAATATTTTGTTTTTAATGTGTTATCAAGGGGTCACTGGAAGTTTTTCATTTTTAGGTGGACCGCTCATAAAAATTTCCAAGGACTTCCCAAGAGACTTGATTTCGAAGAAAAATTTTCGAATTTTTTCGAAAAGTTTTTCGATATTATTATTTTAAATTTACAAAAGTTTTCGCATGTTTGGTTTCGAAAAAAAATTTTTTTTTCGAAATTATCGAAAAGTTTTTTTCGAAATTTTTATTTCAAATTTAAAAAAAATTCTGAACGTTTTGATTCAAAATTTTCCAAAATTTTCGAAAAGTTTTTCGAAATTTGTATTTAATTTTCCTTAAAATTTTTTTTAAGTTTTTATTTATCGTTTTTTAAAATTTTTAAAATTCAAATATTTCAGTTCAATAGTTTGTTGAATGTTGGCATAAATGGGCGAAAAGGTATTGGTTAAAGGTAACAGTGGGGGTGATGTATTTTATGAGAAGAAATATAAAGGAGTATGATAAAGGATAACAACTTTTTGCTCCCGGCGGGTTTCAATATTTATCAGTTCTTAGGTTGAGCCTTGTGGTTCAACCGAAAGAAATACTGATTAAAATTGCCTCAAGGACATACCCTTATTAAATTCAAATTTTGAGCGGTCGATCTTGAGGCAGAAATACCGTCGTTACAGAGGTATTACTCATGCTGTAAGAACCATCAGTAGGCGGCTGCTTATTTAGAACGTACGGCTTTGTCCGCACAGACTCACGCTTAATGCTTAATCTGACACTTACAGTATAAAGTATTTTTTTTGTATAAACAGAATCAGAAAAATTATTTTTATTGTATTTATTTTTTTTTATTAAAGGTTAATCACTGATTTGAGTTCAAGTTTTCATCTAAGTTCAAAAAAATTTTTCTATATTTTACGGCTCAGATCAAATAAATTGTATTATGAAATTCGAATGAAATTTTTGGTCAAATCTCGGGTCATATTTAAGAAAATTTCGGTTCATGTTTCAACAAAAAAAATTTCGGTTCATATTTCAAATAAAAATTTTCGAGTCATGTTTAAAAAATTTCGGTTTATGTTACAAAAAAATTTTCAGTCATATTTCAAAAAAAATTAGGGTCATATTTCGAAAAAAAATTCGAGTCATATTTAAAAATATTTCGGTTCATGTTTTAAACAAAAAATTTCGGTTCATATTTCAAAAAAGTATTTCGAGTCAGGTTTTTAAAAATTTCGGTTCATGTTACAAAAAACATTTCGAGTCAAATTTCAAAAAAAATTTCGGGTCAAATTTATAAAAAAATTTCGGGTTAAATTTCAGATAAAATTTTTTGTGTCAATTTTCAAAAAAATTCGGGTCAAATTTCAAAAAAAATCTCGGGTCAAATTTCGAAAAAAATTTTTTTCGAGTTATTATTTTGGATATATGGTCATGTCTTATTATTTTATGGCCACTTTTTCAGGAAATACTTTATTTAAATATCGGCTTCGGAAAACGACTCATCGATTGAGTATTGAACAGCTCAAGTGAGCACAAATATTTGGAAAAGAATACATATTAAAATAAGGTCCTAATCAGACCATTGTTACATTTTTTCGACAAAAACTGATAATTTGGAAAATATAATTTCAGTATTTTCAGTGAAAAAATTGATCCGATTTCGGACAATGTTTTTTATTATTTACTAGATTATTGTTGTGGCTCATTATGATATAGTAAGAACTTGCATCGATGAGTCGCTTCAAAGCCTAATTATATAGAAAATTGGCTAAAAAATATGGTATAATATGTCCAGCAAGTTGCGGTAATATATATCTCTAAATCACCTGAAATTCTCGACAATATATTTATTGTCCGATGGCTACTTGGAACTCAGACAAATAGCTAAACAAGGTAAGCTTTTTGCAATTAGTCTGAGTCGAATTGCCATGTATAATTTGCATTTACAAAAAGAATAGAACCCCAAAAAAAACCCACTACGCAAAAAAAAAAAAAAAAAAAAAAAAAAACCCAAACACCAAAAAAAAAAAAACCACCTCACTCTCCACAAGAAACACCGCGCAGGGAAAGAATGGGAAAAAAAGAAAAAAAAAATGACCGAAGAGATGAATAAAAAAACCCAAAAAAAGAATAAACCCAGACCAAAATGGGAAAGGTCCCCCCCCCCCCCCGCCTGAAACTACAAAAATTCAAGAATTTTTGTTGTTGAAGTTAAAAAGCGTACAAATTTTCACTCTATTTGATGATACATTATGATTTTTACATATACTAAAAAATCCGCCCTCTGATAATACCCTGCAGCCATTGCTGGCTACATATGTATTATAATGCTTATTTAATTTGGACAGTTAGGGTGCCGTGAATGAAACTTTTTTTATTTTGAATACAGTATAAATTATTATTTCGACAGACACTTGTGAAATACTCGCAGAATTGAACACATTTCTTTTTTCTTCTGGAAATAAGTGCGCTTTAATTTAATTTTTTTTATTATTGGTTAACGATTGTCATTTCAAATGAGGGAAATTTATGAGAGACTGGTGACAAACAGAAGGAGAGATTTAAAATATAGACATTTGCACTTGAAGGAAAATAGAATTATTTCATAACGTATAGTTTTTTGAAATTTGTCCCTTACTTAAAGATGCTATTAGAATGCTCAAAGGGCACTATACCCATAGCGTGCGGCGCCGGTGAGTTATAATGCTAGAATCGAAAAGCCTCATCAAGAAAAACTATATTGC
This sequence comes from Oikopleura vanhoeffeni, assembly GCA_004367855.1. Classification (NCBI taxonomy): domain Eukaryota; kingdom Metazoa; phylum Chordata; class Appendicularia; order Copelata; family Oikopleuridae; genus Oikopleura; species Oikopleura vanhoeffeni. The sequence goes on along the minus strand of SCLH01001063.1, from coordinate 8,026 downwards.
GCGACATGTTGTCGTAAAATCAAAGACAATACTACTGTAAAATGTTATGTTAAATTGTGTTTGAAGGTAAAAGTAGGGTTTAAAATTATGTATTTTATATGCGTGAAACTGAAGTGTACGAAAGTAGTATTTCAAGTAACTTGCTGTTTTAAGTGGCGTGCGGCGAGAAGCGCTTTTTTGGCGGGTTTCAAGTCCAACAATAATCAAAGTTAGAAATACAAGGGATTATTAATAATCTCGTTTGTTTAAGAATTATTGTTGAGTCTTAAAAAATGAAATATGAACTTGACTGAAATTAGACGTTCATCAGGTATTTTGAACCCGAAGTTTTTTTACGTTGAATAATATGGTCACACCTGTAATCAATTTTCAAAGTAACATAAATACAAGGAATGGCAGATTTCAGTGTGCAGATGTCATAAAAAGAGTATGAAATAACTTTTCGAGTAATATTTTGTAAAACAAAATACACTGGAAAAAAGCGCGATTTTGAATCAATAGTTTTGAGTTCAACAGAAGAAAATTTGTATTTCCAAATTTCATTTGAAAAGTTATGTCAAAAATGGATTTTTTTTTTGAAAATTATTCGAAGAAAGAGCAACGCTGGATTTATTAAAAAAAGTGGTGGGGATATAAAGTATTTATACAAGTTGATTTTACTTGTTCAAATTTTAGGAAACTAATTAAGAACAAATTTGCATTTTTCATGCATTTTGAGGTATTTAATTATATTATAAGACCGTGCCCTTTTAAAGTTTAAAAAGGAGGTATTTTTAGGAAATAAAACTTAAACTATCGATAATTATATTCTCCAAATAAAATGGAAGATTTATAAATAGCAGCGTAAATCAGAGAAGTGTGGCATATATGAGATAAGTTCAAAAGTTTGTAAAATTTGAAAGTTAAATTTTAAAAGTTCAAATGTTGTCAAGGGGGTTGTAAGGGGCCTGAAGTTTTTAATTTTAGTGGACGCTCGTAGAAACTTCCAGAACTTCCCAAGAGACTCCCTTGGTTTAATTTTTTTTCGAAATTTTTGAAAAGTGATTTCGAAATTTGTATTTGAATTTACAAAAATTTGAGAATGTTTGGTTTATTGTTTATAACGAATTTTCGACAAGTTTCGAAATTTTATTTGAATTTACAAAATTTTCGAAATGTTGTTGTAAATTTTTTCGAAATCTTTCGAACAAGTTTTTCAAATTTTAATTTTAAATACAAAATTTTCGAATGTTCGGTTTCAAAATTTTTTTTTTAAATTTCGAAAGTTTCGAAAATTTTTATTGAATTTACAAAATGATTTTCAATGTTCGTTCAATAATTTTATTCGAAATTATTCGAAATTTTTTCGAATTTTTATTTAAAAAAAGTTTTCAAATTTTGGTTTTCAATTTTTTTTGACATTTTCGAAAAGTTTTTCGAATATTTATTATTGTATTTTAATTTAGAATTTTCAAAAATGAATATTTCAGTTCAATGTTCAGGTTAATTGTTCAGGTTCATATTCAGGTCAAAATAATTGGTTGGTATGTTGGATAAATGGCGAAATGATTTTTAGATAAAGGTAACAGTAAGGTTGTGAAGTGGTTATCATTATATAGGAATCAAAATAAACTAGAATTTTATTTCTAATTTTGCTGAAAAGAAACATAAAAAAAAAAAAAAACAAAAAAAAACAAAAAAAAAAAAAAAACCACACAAAAAAAATAAGAGAACAGAACGTTAAAAAGAAGAAAAAGAAAAAAAAAAAAAAAACTTTTAACTTGTGTGAATTTGATTTTGTAGCAATATTATTTTTTTTTTTTGATATTTATTTTTGATTTATTGAAATAAAAATTTATGAAAGATATCAAGGATATTATTTTTTTAAAGGATAAGCATACTTTTGCTCCCGCGGTTTCAATATTTTATCAGTTCTTAGGTGAGCCTTGTGGTCAACCGAAAGAAATCTGATTAAAATTCGCTCAAGGAACATACCTATTAAATTCAAATTTGGGGTCGATCTTGAGGCAGAAATACGTCGTTACAGAGGTATTACTCATGCTGTAAGAACCACCAGTAGGGCGGTCGTTATTTAGAACGTACGGCTTTGTCCGCACAGACTCACGCTTAATGCTAATCTGACATTACAGTATAGTATTTTTTTTAAAAGAATAGAAAAATTATTTTTATGTATTTATTTTTTTATTGAGGGTAAATCATTGTGGTTGCTATCATTTAATCAGGATTTTGTCACTTCTCTAAGGTTTAGAATCGAGGTCGTCGGACTCGTATATTGTTTCGTGAATTGGGTTTTGTCACTTTTCAGACATTTGATTTTCATGTAGATGGTAAAGTTGTTTTAAAGTCTATCGGACCAATATTTTAGTAAAGACATAAAGACTAATATAATACTGTGATTCATAAACAGATGTGGTAATATATAATGTCAGTGTATTGTATAATTCAGTTTTTAACATTTATGGTGTCGGAATTTGTAATTTGAGAATATGAGTTTTTCATTTGATTCAGATGTTTTATCAATCGATTCAATTGTATATGTAAGTTTAACTACTATTAGAGAGTTTTATTTCGTATAGAATTTCGATTTTAGCTCAGTCGAAGAAATAATTATTCTTTTTAACTATATGAGCTAGATTATATGACGGATGTTAAATAAGGATCACTATGATTGTGAGTTGTAGTATGAATATTTTCGGATCATACAAGTAAGCGTCCTTCTTTAATTAAGTATTGTTATGTGTTCGAATTTCAATACAGTTCAAAGTCGGACTTGTAGGAAAAAATAATCTTTAGCAGTAATAAAATACCCGAGTTTCTACGAATTATAATTTATACAAAGAGGCTTCTGAAAATCAGTCCAATTTTCAGAGTTAATTTTTGAATAAGTAGAAAGAAACATTTATTTGCTAATGAGTCATAAATCGCGTTAGTTGCATAAATTTGTTATAACATTGTTTGATATCTAATCGAAATTTGTTTGTCATTATTTTGAAATAATCGTTCAGAACTCTATTTGCGTATTCTTGAATTATAAATAAACTAAGTTAATAAATGTCCTTTTCGTTCAATTGACAAAAACATTTGACATTATTGGTATACTCAATTTTATTAATGCACTATAGACCATGTCAATTTAAATGCATCCAATTTTATTTCAATAAGGTTATTATAAACTAATTGCACGTTTTCGACAAAATGAGAGTTATTCGGTTGATCTTCCATACTTGTAAGAAGGTTAAATAAAAATTCTTTTGTTAGATATAGTTCAATGAAAATGAATTATTATTTTCGATAATTTGCTTGATCTTTTAATAAAAATGTAGGTATAAATCAAGTAATTCTAGACTCTGTTATTACCGTAGATCACAATCATGGATTTAATTCCAAGTTGTTACGGAATAACCGAGCAATATTTGCGGCAGTTATTTATTGTTTTTGGCCGATTAAAATTTAGCATTGGTTTTTTAGATTTTTGATTAATATAATTATAAACTGACGTACCAAGAATTATAGGAATGAGGAAATACACCAATAGTCTGAAACATTGTAAATATTACTTAGTGTGATCGGCGACGATTGTTACGTGACGCAGTTTCGATTCCATTCGTAAATATGAGAGATTGTTTCACGATTGTTACAGAATTCTGCGTTTGAGTTGTGTTGTATTTTGGATCGTTGATTTCCAAAGCGGGAACTTTTAAAATGTTTTGATCGCTGATTGATTTGTATTTGTGTAAAATATTTATGAAATTGTGTAGAAATGTCGGTTCGGATTATTTATAATACTCATAATGAGGATAGAAAATTCTTCGAACTCTAATACTTATTGGCAAAAAGTCAAAATAAAAGACTGGATATTTTCATACTCAGCTAAAAGTTGATGATTGTATGTTGTTTCCTCATAGGTGGTTTCAAACTTCTGGTCAATGTTGAAAGGTGGCGCCATCTTTGATCGTAATGTCGTAGGAGGGATGTTTCTACGAAAGATATTTGATTATTTCTTTCAAAATGTACTAGTTTTGAAAGTCGTTAAATACGTAATAAGACTGCGCCACATTTTGAAGTTTTCACATTGAGGAATGTGGTTTCCAAGATAAGCATGTGGCTTTTCAAGTTGGTAAGCTTGTTTCATTGTCTTTTTTTAAAAGTTTATCGTATTCGATTGTTAAATTCATCAGCTTGGGTGAAGGTATTGAGGTAACTATTGGAGGCTTTAAGAAAGGTCAATGATTTTTATAGGTAACTGAGATAGTCTGACCGTCAAGGCTTCTCCAAACGTGGTTCACACGCTGAGAGCATCGAGTTGTTTTTGGTAACGTTGTTTAGTAAAAATTGCATCAAAGCTTGTAATGNCCTCTAATCTTTTGGCAAAAAGTCAAAATAAAAACGACTGAGATTTTCAAACTCATCGCTAAAAGTATTATTTTTGTTTGACTCAAGGTTGGTTTCAACTTCTGGGTCAATTTGAAAGGTGGCGCCATCTTTGGTGCGTAATGGTCGTAGATGGCGTATGTTTCTACGAAAAGTGTATTTTGATTTATTATCTTTCAAAATGTAACTATCTTTTGAAAGTCGTTTAAATACCGTATAAGGACCCGCCCACATTTTTGAAAGTTTTCCATTGAGGACATGTGGTTTCCAAATCAAGCATCGTGTGCCTTTTTCAAGGCTTGGAGCGTTTCCATTGTCTTTTTTTAAAAGTTTATCGTATTTCGATTGTTGAAATTCCATCAGGCTTGGGTGAAGGTCATTGAGGTAACTATTGAGGCTTTTAACGAAAGGTTCAGATGAATGTTTTATAGGAACTGAGATATCTGACACGTAAAGGCTTCTCCCAAACAGTGCTTCACACGCTGAGAGGCCATCGAGGTTTGTTTTTGGTACATTGTTTAGTAAAAATTGCACAAACTTGTAATCGTAAGACCACCTTTTCCGATCACTATTCATGAGTTTCAGCTTGGAAGTGATTTCACGGTGGCAGCGTTCAACACGTCCATTTGATCAACTCATATATGCTGCGGTTCGCACATGTCGAATATGGAAGCGGTCAAAGATCGCCTGAGTTAATGGTCCCAATTCCAATCCATTGTCGGTAATTACGACTCCGGTAATGCCATGTCGTAAAATCAAGTCTAGGATTGCTTGGCTTACGAGTCGATCAGTTTTGTTACTGATCGGAATGCCATCAAGGTAACCTGTNAACAGTGCTTCACACGCTGAGAGTCCATCGAGGTTTGTTTTTGGTACATTGTTTAGTAAAAATTGCACGAACTTGTAATCGTAAGACCACCTTTTCCGATCACTATTCATGAGCTTCAGCTTGGAAGTGATTTCACGGTGGCAGCGTTCAACACGTCCATTTGATCGACTCATATATGCTGCGGTTCGCACATGTCGAATATGGAAGCGGTCAAAAATCGCCTGAGTTAATGGTCCGAATTCCGATCCATTATCGGTAATTACGACTCCGGTAATGCCATGTCGTAAAATCAAGTCTAGGATTGCTTGACTTACGAGTCGATCAGTTTTGTTACTGATCGGAATGCCGTCAAGGTAACCTGTTAAATGGTCACACGAGCTAACCAAATACCGTTTTCCAGCAGAATCGCAATTCCCAATCGTATAAATCATTGAGACTCTGTTGTACGGCACTGATTCAAATTGACGTTTTTCTATCAGACTTGGGCGTAAAGTTTTCTGTGTCTTGTTTTTCAGACACTCGATACATCTGACGCAAATTGTATTGCTTTTTGCTTTAAGCTCGATGATAAAACATATTTTGTCGGCCAATTTCATCAATTGGAAGGTACAGGGTGTCGTATAGTGTATGTTAATATTGTAAAATTCAAGGTCTAGTGAGTAGTAAACCACCCGTTTATTGTTGAGATATGAAATAGATAACATTATTTTCAATTGTGAATAATTAACTACACGTAGAGTTTTAAGTTCAAATTTTTTCCGAATATTTTTTGCACTTGTTTGCATTTATCTTGAAGTTCGCCATTTTTAAACGAAATGATAATCGTTGAAGTAATATTGTTTCTCGGTTGATATGTCATCTTCTGGCGCAGGATCATTGCCATGGGCAAGAGCACGTAGGAAATTTTTTGTTTTTGGAGGTACTTCTGTGGCTGGCGTATGTAACATCGTTAAAATACGATCAGGAATATCATCAACTTTGGCTAGTTTTTAAAGTTCAGCTACTGTTGAGATCGGAAGGCGCGATAAATAATCAGCGGAAGCCATCCATTCATCGGCTCCTGGTGTATAATGTGAATGAAAAGGATTTAGATAATAATGAATGTTGTGGGTTTCACATCTAAACGTCTTCAGTGTTCTTTGTATAAGTAAAGGAGTGACTTATGGTCGGTAACTACATCAAAGTGGCATCCATCTAGATAGTACTCAAAGGCTTTTATTCCGTAGGCCATGGCCAAGAGTTCCTTTGTTCGCATCGGCCTTTTTTCTTCCGGAGGTGTCAACTTTTTTGAGTAGTAGTCGATCACTTCAAGATTTCCGGTAGAAGGAACTTGGTAAAGGGTCGAACCAACAGCACTTTCCGAAGCATCATTAACCAAGTACTATGCATCTGGTTCTGCCAGCTTTTCTTTGGTACTTAAAAACGCGTTCTCAGGCTTACAATGCCTTATAAACCACACGGTGAATTCCTCAGATTCCAGAAGAGTTGTCAATGACTAGATTTTAATTTGACCGATAAATCACAAAATTAACAAACTCTATCGCCTCTTGCCCATATGGAATTCAAATAAAATCTCATCTTCAAGTTATCAATTGTAAAATACAAAAACATTAACAACTCTTCTATGCTGAACACGGTTGCTCTCGACTTGCGTTCGGAGAATGTGAAATTTTCTCACCGGACTTACTACTACAATTCGAATATTCGACGATCTTCTTTGGCAAAAAAACAATGATTTTATGGAAACTGATGGACTTATTGAACTTCGATCAAAATTCACAGACAACTACTCTCGTGAAAGTTCAAGCCTTAGTCGTATCAACTTATCCCAACGCCAAATTATCTTGATGTGACGTATTCAAATCACTGACCAATTACTGCAGATCACCCTACTACTTCCTCATCAACCATAAAACTTTTACTTATCGATGAAAAACAAACCAAGAACTGGTTTGCCTATGCCGCAGAAAGCTTCCAATAGTAGAACCCTACTCTGAACAACTTGTTCAAGAGAAACAAAATTTATAAAAAGAAAAACCGGAACTATAACATCCAAACAAACCTCTTTACAAAAACAGCAACCAATCGAATCATAATATACTGTGAACTGTCTCTACAAAAACACGAATAATAAAGTGTTCTTATCACAAACAATACAAATAAAAATGTATGTTTTCAAAAAAAACAGCCTTTATTACAGCCAATTAAAATGGAATACCAAATGTACGGCTAAACCAATTTGTAGCCGATACAGAACTGAAGCGAACTGTATCCAATTTCTACATCCAAAACGTGAAAAAAAATGAGAAGAAGAGAAAATTTCACACCGAAAATGCTTATAAGAATTTACTACGGTCTTAAACATTTGTTAAATCTATTACAGAAAAAACCACTAGCTATTCAGCATGGGAAACAAAATATTGCAAAATGGCTTATTTTTGTTTCAAACTTACCGTTTATACGAAAAGAGACCAGTTATCAGCGCCAAGACCCCAATTTCCAATCAATTATTAGGGAAAAGTGGCGACGAGAAGTCGATCATTGGAAGAACTTGGCGATAATAAAGAAACGCAATCAGCCACAACATACCGCTGATTATTCTGAAGAAACACTGATGGATCAATCAGAAATTAGCCCGCGAATTAACCAGAAACCAATGCAAAAACACCCAAAACAGCAATGTATGTTCCCACGACCGCATGACGGCAAAGCCTTCAAACGTTTTTGTGATGGCTAATTACAACTCAATGTCCCAGGCTCATCATCATTATGTCGCCGCTTCACAAATATGGTAGCAGCGAAATGACTTGAATTGGACGGAAGACA
>SCLH01001062.1:144495-167378 GCA_004367855.1 Oikopleura vanhoeffeni | reverse complement strand
AACTTTCATATCAAGCAAATTTTTTAATAAGCAACATAAAAACAAGAATTTTTAGCGCATAACACCCGACAATGTCGGAAGTTTATTAATATCGTCTTCAAAAAAATTCTATGGTCGGGTTAAGTTGGAAATGGAGTTCCAATGAAGAGTGGTTTTTAGTATTTACACAGATGGTCAGTTATGTTAAGAAATTAAAAATATAAACGTTTGCAAGAATGGACACTTTGATTGAAGATAAAAAATAAAAAAATAAATATTCACATTTTTTCTTTTCATTTTTCGCTCTTAAAAATGTACCAATCTGCCGGATCGATGCCACCCCCTTAACTGATTTGCACGGACTCTTCAGCTGCACATTTATGTAAGTTTTGAATGTTTAACTTTCAAATCTAGGGAGGAAATAAATTTTGATTGAAACCTCTAAAATAGAGTCAAAATAATATTTTTTGCTGATTCTGGAGCCAAATCTCAAAAAAATCTAAAAACGCTCCTAGATGAGCTGCTCACAATCCGATTAATTTAAGTCTTACATCATTGTTGTACCTTGAAAACTCAGGGAGCAGATACATTTTGAAGAAAAAGTTTGTCAGTTTTATAAGTCTGATTGGACGAGCTATCCGTCACTTTCGATTTTTTTTGGGATGCAAGATTTTTGTCCAAATATATTACAGAGAGGTAATATTTGGTGACCAAATTTCGGTCCAACGATTTTAACTTTTGTGACAATTGGCAATTTAAAACCCCGATTTTCCTCTTTTTTTGCGACGACTACCCCCTTAATGTAAAATTTTAAATTTGAATAAACGATAACAAGAGTTCTAGATGAGAAAATTCAAAGACCTTTATGATGATATAAAATGTATTTCATTTTATAAAACTGATTGAGACCGATTATCGGTCTGTCAGTATTAAGATTTGTCAAACACCTGAGTGTTTGGTGATTTAAACGTTTTGAATGGTGGAGGTTATTTTCAGCAGAAACTTAGATCTGGAGCAAAATAGTTAAAGGCCAAAAATTGATATTCTATATATCTTTCTCGCAGTATAATATTCTATATATATCTATATATATCTTATATATATCTTATATATAATAATCCTATATATAATATTCTATATATCTTTCTCGCAGTATAATATTTTCTTTAAAAATAATAATATTAATGTAAATTTAATTTGTTTTGAGATATATTAAATTGCATCAGTTATTAAGTTTTACTAAAAAAGAAATGAAATGTAAATTTGAGCGAAATTAAGAACACAATAGTGAATTCGATAATTGTTTTTTCGACGCAATTTTGCCCAACAAAACGAATCTGTTTTCTTGACAAAAGGCCAATTTCCAAATAAGTTATTCTGAACTTTGATTTTCAATTTGGACAACATTAAAAGAAATGCAAAATTTGATTCCGATGAAAAATATCAGCATATTTACAAAATTCTACTTTATTTCCAAAATTTTGTAATTTTTGGCCTTTTACTGCCATTAAAAAATGTCGAATACTGTAGATCTATCAAAATATGTATAGCTTTTGTGTAACTTTTACTCATACATGTTTGCGGTGGTTTTATATTCGATCATGTTGTGTGAAGTTTGCTGGATTTTGAGTGCTTGATTTTTTTCATGCTGTTAATAATTTTAAATATCGCTTTTATACATGTTACTTTCGAGCGCTTTTAAAATTTTAGCCATGAGTAACCCAGGTTCTTAAAATAATCTGAGAAAATAAGTAGCTCAGGACGCCTAATTCAAGAGGGTTACATTATGAACACCGCAATGTTTATTCTAGTAGAATCACGAAATACCAGTGTCGAGTTTTTGCTAACAGAATTGACTGAATTATATTGAGGGTCTCACTTTGATATTTTTGAACTTGCTGGATTACTTTGGTCAAGTTTTAAGGACCTTGTTGGATAAGGACCTTGTAACGATAATGACCTTGTTCGAAAATTCTAGAACAAATTGAACGGTCAAATGTTGTGACTGCCAGATTTCTGGATAACTCGCAGTCAACATCAACAAATATTTCAAAAACTCGCAGTTAAGGGAGTCGCTGGAATTGAATTTTCTTGATAAAAAATTAGCAAAAAAGGCTTTGAGAATAATATTCAGATTAGGCATCTTGTAAAACTATCCCAAATTCTATTGAATGCATACACTCCTTCACACATAAGCGACACAAGAAGACCTAAGCCAAAAAGGTGAAACTATCTCCTCCTAGCTGTTATGTTGAAATTAGCTGAAATTCTGACATAACTTGTGAAAGTGGTAGGCCAAAATTAATCTTCGTCAAATTTTCAAATTTAGCTTAATTTTTTCTAGAATATGTAGAAAACCACCGTTTTTTGGCAATTATTCGTCAAAAAAACTATCTCCTCGAAGGAAAATTTTTAAAATTCATACATTTTTAAGCTAGCTCAATGAGCTAAGCTCATACAAATACGAACAAAAAGTTCGGTCATTTTTTTGGATTTCAACCTATTCTGGTGAAGGAATATTTCGGGAGACGAATCGCGTGCTGTCACGTAATTTCTGATAAGACTGAATATAGATCATAGCCTACTTTGCTTCTTTTGTATTTCATTGGCCCGATTGCGTACGTTAGTGTTTAACTAGAGAGTATATTTTGATTGAATTTCAAGATCAAGATTTTTCATGGACTGCAAAATGTCGATTGCATTTTTTTCATTAAAAAGGGATTTGTGATCAAAATCTCACAAAACCTTTAAACCATTTTTGGGTTAATCTGAATAAATCCTAGCTAAATTATCAACTTTCAATTTTTGACAAAATTACTAAGGGAAAATGTTTTTTACTCATTTTCAGATCGCACAGTTTTAATATAAATAAATCTGAATTTTCAATATTGTAGATGTTCACACCAGATTTTAGTTTTTTCACAAAAAGTATTTTTTTCTTTGGCAAAAAAGAGTTAAACTTTTTCTTCACGCTCTTGCCCTTCATTGGTCAACAACCATCAGGTTAACTACAATGACCGGTAAAAATTGAAGATCAATTTCGAGGCCATGGAATTCATTTGCAAATACCTCCGAAAAATGCTTCAGATCGACTTTCTAATGAACAATTTTGAAAAGATAATTATAGAATTTTATCTATATTTTTAAAGATGATAACGTGGTCAATTACCGCCTTGAAGGTAAAGCGGTTTTTTCATGCAACGGGTTACTCTGGATGACAATTTTGTAACTGGTGCCCGCAGACATTTTAAGTTATCAAATTCGATTCGCCTTTTTGATGGTCAAAATTGAAAATATGATGAGGTAACAATTAGGGCGGTCAAGCATTTTTTCAAAAAATTAACATAAAGTTCTTCAAAAAATCTGAAAAAATAATGGGCTTTTTTGAAGACTTTTTTGGCAAAATTAACAGATTTTTTCTAAACTAAACAATGCATTTAACTCCTTATTTTTTGTCATTTTGAGCTGAAAACTGTTAAAGAGGTACTAAAATAGCCTGGATCGCTCTTGCCGGAGTTTTATCCTGTTAACTATGGGAGATCCTTCGCTGAATATCCCTCTAGGAAGAAGGTTGTTATTTTTTAGTTTGATCTAGTACATTCGTACTACTTATACGAATATATTGTACTAGACCAAACCAGAAAATAACAACCTTCTTCCTAAAGGGATATAACAATAAAAAGCATTTCAATTTTGCTTTTGGAATCACAGCGTTTGTTTTTGTTATATTCACAGTCTATTCTTATTTTAAACAAATCTGCAACAAAATTTCATTTTTTATTTGGATTCTAAAGTTTGTCCTCAGATTTTTTTATATCTTGAGAAACTAAACTGACAAATTTCAGTTATGCTTTTATTTGGTATCGACCAAAAGATTAGTTGGAGACCCTACAACCCCCTCAATTTCTTCAAATTCGTAGTCTTTAAATGGCCTGACAATTCTCTGCAAGATCATCTTGCTAATTAAATCAATTCCCATTTTCAATTTTGAAATTCCTTAATTAAAATTTATTTTTGAGACGATTCGAATTAAGAAATTTCAAAGGTGAAAAATGGGTATGGATGTTTTTGACCCATCTTGTAGAGAATTTTTTTCTGGTCAAAATTTTTTTTTCTGATCAAAAAATTGATTTTGAGGACAAACTTTCATCACTGACTTTATACAGCTGTAAAAGTTGCAAATAAGGAGGTAGCGCACTTTTTTCTCTTCAATCAGGAGATAAACAATATTCCGTTTTGGGTTTTCCGAAGGCACAATGACCACCCGGTCAACCTCAATGACCGGTCAAAGTTGAGGGTAAATGATCCCCATGGCCGACTTTCTAATGAACATATTATGAACCACAGGTGAATTGTGTACGCTTACGGTGCTCGAGAGCAAAATACAGTCATATGATTTTAAAGGAGTTAAGCAATCGCTTTGAAAAAACCATCCGAAAAATTTTAAAAACAAAAAAAAACCTATGTCTTAAAATGACCAGAAAAAATTTTTCTACAAGATGGGTCAAAAACATCCAAACCCATTTTTCACTTTTTAAATTCCTTATTTCAAATCGTCTAACGTTTATGATCTCAATTTCTCCAAAAACTCACCTTTAAACTCAGAATTGATAAGAAATATAAGGATTACCGAAATTTGAAAATAAATCGAATTTCAAAACGCATTTTTAATAATTAACTATTTCCAAAACCGGTATAACGTTTGGTAAGTTTATTTATTTAATTCTTGTTAGAGATTAAACAATTGTTACGTTTGTGCTCGGCTAATTGGATCATAAATTAATACATTGAATTTAATTTATTTCGAGGTAAAGAATAACGTGAACTTTTCGGCTCCAAATCGGAACCACCGATTTTAACCTTTTTGAACCAAATTTAAAACTTGTTTTTATTCGTGGAATATTTATCATGACTATTTGAAAAATGCAGAATCCGAGCATTTTATTAACAAAATTGAACACATTTGAGCCAATGAAATCGGCGTATCTTGCAATATATGGTTTTGCTTTGGTGCTAGTATCCCGCGTTTTTTGCATTTTTCAAATATTCACGATCTGTCAACCAAGGGCCCTTAATTCATATACTGGAAATATTGCCTTTTTATTAACAGCTGATTTCTTTAAATTTTCAAGAAAAATTGTCAAAAATAAGATTTCTTTATTTCAAAAAACAAAACAGCCGTCTGATCTGAAATTTGAAAATATTTAGATTGCTTTATTTTGTCTTCGGTCAATTTCGATAGAAAAAATATTGAAAAAAACACAACTTGAAAAAAATAAGTTTTACGTATAGAAAAGCAACTTTGGTCATATTTCTGAATAACTAAAGGAATCTTTTGAAAACTGACTTCAAGTCGTATTTATACTCTGTTAGTTTCAAGTTATCAGCGTCAAAGATAAATTTTAGAGAAATAACATTGAATGGTTTGGGATAAAAATGGGTTGGTCAGAATCAGACAATTGTTCCCAATTTCTTAATAAAACTCATAATTAAACCATCTCAGTAATCTCAGAAAAAAAAATTCCGATTTTGTTCTTATTTATTACATTATTCACTAGATATTTGTTCTCAGGTCGAGCTATTTAATAACTTAATCGGATGAGTCATTTTCAAAAGCCGAATTATATAAAAATTTTTGCTTTGGACGGTAAATAAGTCCTTGAAAAATGTTCCACCGGACAAAAATTGTGGGAGCAACCTAGATAGTTAGATAGTGAGGTTCAAAATGAGAGTTTCAGTCTTAATTTCTACTTATTGGGCCAAGTAATTTCAACCAGTTACATTGAAGTTATAAGAATTGCTACATTATAAAAAAAGAATTTTGAGAAAAAAAGTTGTTCGAAATAAAATTTTACAAAAAATGACTACTTTTGACTAATAAATCAGGAAACATCTAGTCTTAAATTTCCCAAAATTTTTGATTCAAATAATATTAAATTTGATCAGATCGGACAAAAATGTGATCCGATCGGATCGGCAAATTTAAAAGTTTGCTGATCGGATTAGAAAAAATCGAGCGGTAAAAATGTGATTCGTTCGGGAAAAACCCATAGGATTCGCGATCGGGTCCGCGATATTTTTCTAGCAAATATTTTAGCTCGGTGTCCATTCCTGCTCGATTGAGCATAATTTCCAATTTTTTTAAACTTCAAATTTCCTTCGGTTCAAACCCTAATTTCCCTTATCACCTTTTGGTTAGAATGCGTAGCCACTGCCCTTTTAGGGTCGATAGTGAAATGTATAAAAAGTGAAATGTATAAATTGAGATTTGAACATAAACGGCGAGAACAAGAGTTCTAGAGCATAAAATTCCAATGTTTTTGCTGGATCAGATTATTGAGATCAAATTCTTCAAAATGATAAAAAAAAATATTTTTTTGCGCAACCCAATTATTTTGAAAATGCAATGACATCATGAAAAATCAGATTTTGGTACATTTAAAAATGTTTAGCAAATTTAATTTTTATTGGGCTATGCAAAAATTCTTGTTTTCGCCTGTCATGTTCAAAATCTCAAATTATACTTTTCACTTTTTATACATTTCACTATCGACCCCTCCTTTTAACATGTGATTTTAACGTTGTGGCTACGCATTCTAACCAAAAGGTGATAAAGGGATATTAACTACATTGTATAAAATGTAAGTTCTTTGTCCGAGTTCATTTTCCCGACGGTATATCTAACCCTGTGCTGCTAGAAGTAGATAAAAAAATGCATATAAGTTTGATGGCAAACAAAATTTAATCAAATTAAATATTTGGATTGAACCTTCCCTCTTTTTCTTGGAAAGTGAGACAGTTCAGAAAAGTGGATTAATTGTAAAATAAAATCCAAATAAATACTAAAACGAAATTAAACAATTTCAATTAAAAACGTTAGTTTCATCAAGTGTCATTTTCTTGGTAAAGAGAATATTTTCCCAAAAACAATTGTGTACTTAAGAAACCTGACGTGATAAAAAAATTAGCATGCTGCGAAACAAAGTACCTGACCTTTTTTTATGTATGTAAGTTATATTCATTTTTTCTTATATTTGCTATCTAGCGCCAAATTTGAGAAAAATAAAATGTATATTCTGATTATTTTTTGTTTTTATAATACTCATGGAGCTTTAATTAAAAAAACACCATTAATGGTCATGAAAAAAGTAGAGACGAAAAAATTTTTATAGCAGGAAACGAGGAAATAAAATTATAATTTTTAAACGTTTTTAATTTTTTAACCGAAAAAATGAACAATTTTGTTTCATACACCGGTACAATGACCTCACTGTGAACGACATTTCCTTTCCTGACGCCTGAGAGTCGTAGGTTTTAGGTTTATTGGCCCTGATTGGTTACGTGGGCGTGAGGGGGAGGCGAAATTGAAAAAATTATGATTCGAGAAGCTTTAAACACGTTACGTGATCACGCGGCGAAAAAATGTCAAGTTATGAAAGGTCATTCACTCTGAAGGCCTTGTATATGAACCGGTAAAAATACTGTTTCTGATTTTAAATTGCTTTGAAATGGTTTTATTCCATTCAACTAATTCGTGATTTTTGAACCGAGCATATTTCTCAAAAATTATCATTTCTCACCAATAGAATCGGGTGACTTAATTGCCAAATCACTGGATTTTTCAAGGTGTTAACCACTGGAAGGCAAAATATTCCAACCTAATAGGTTCAAACCTCTGAATTGTTTGTCATTTATATGATGTTAATTATATCAAAAATAATGTTTGTTAAAAATAATAGACTAGGGATCGGAATCAGAAGGTTTTTTGATTCATCACATTTTTTAAAGCAGACTATGTTATATGTGATGGACTTTTTTTATAAATAAAACTTTTTTTAGACTGTACCAAAAAAATCTACAGTATGGAACATTCTCGCCTTAAAAATCTTTCATTCACGTATTTGAACAATCGACGCTCATTGGTTGACTTGAACATTCATCAACCAATAAACGTCAAGAGTTCAAATACGTGAATGAAAGATTTGTGAGGCGTGAATGTTTCATACTGTAGATATAGATTTCAGAATTAATCCCGGGAAGCATATTTTGAAAAGTGTATGTTTTTATGACGGCCCTTATAAATGCGTTAATATTCGGATACAAAGCTAATCAGGATTACAACTTCCAAAAAATGCCGCGAGACGAGATTAATTCCCTTGGTGAAGAATACGATTTTGGATCTATCATGCATTATTCACGAAATACATTTTCAAAGGGGGCTTTTTTGGATACTATTTTACCGAAGGCAACGATTCGAAATGGCCACCCAGAAGTGAGACCAGCAATTGGACAAAGAACTAAATTGAGCAAAGGCGACATTGTTCAAGCGAAGGTGGAAATGTTATATTTTTAACAAATGTTATTTTGACATACTGTGCCCAATGTGTGTTTTATAAAATCACGAAACATAGGATGAGTCTCCTCTGATGAGATTGAAACCAATGCTATTCAAATATATTTTTTTTAGTTTTTATTATTTCATAAGGGAGTGGTGGTCGCATTCCGAGGCTCGGACATGAAATTTTTCAGATTATCTTTAAAATATTTTTTTCTGAAAATATGGACAAAAATAAGTTGCCCAGATGTCTTTTGATTTTCATTTGTCAAAAAAAGGATTTTTATCGCGATTAGAAATTTTTTAATCACGATTTTGTCGAAATTTGGGAATTTCTGATAATTAGAATTGCTGTTTCCAAAAAAACGAACTTCAAAAATGCAAGTTGTGGACCTTGATGCTCTGCCCCTATCCCTAAGGATCGAATTCATACCAGTTTTAGTTCTGTGCCGTCAAAATCCAGGGAGGAGATGGATTTTCTCCGAGGCACTCAAAATAAAGCCAAAAAACAGTTTTCGCTTATTTAAGCGCCGGATGAAATTTTTATGAGTGAAACGGACCTTGGTGTTCTGCTCACGTTCTCTGTGGTCAATAAAAGCTATTAAAATATTCTTTATCTTTGAAACTCAGGGAGGAGATACATTTTGAAGTGAAAATATCATCAGTTTCGAGAAATCGTTCCTGATTGGTTGGCCAATCAGAGACCTCCGATTGGTTTTGTGGAAGCAAGATTTATGTTCAATTAACCTGGAACTGAAATCCATATGTTCGTGCTGCTTCTAGTATTTCATTGAGGCGACGCTGAAAACCCTGTTTTTGGCCTTTAAATGCGACCACCACTCCTTTAAACGGTTTAGGCAGTTTTTAAACAGCCCCAAATTTCAGCTCTCAAAAATTCTTTCTGAGCATTAACTCGGAGCGTTGCTGACCAAAGTTTTTTTTATTATATAACTTAAATTCTAGAAAATAATTATTTTGAGGCAACGCTACGACTTAAAAAACGATCTGTTTGTTATGCTTTTGATAGCGAGGGAAGCTCCAGAATGTAACTGATCATAGACATACTGATCGCCTCTGAAGAAAAATATAACAAAATCTCCACAAGATTATTGAACACGAGCTAATCAGCATGCGTTTGATCAGTGAAAATGATTACTTAAATTCTGAAGCTTGCCATTTTACACCAATTGCGCGGTACAATATCGTCGGTACTACCGTTGGTACTAGACTTAAACAATATATTTTTGATTTTCATGTGTCAGTGCGGGAAATATAAAACATATGAGATTGAGTCATGATATTGCTTTTTGAGAAAAATGCAGTTAAATCTTTGTGATCGAAAATTTTAAGCAAAAATTCCCTATTCCATGTTTTTTTAAGTCACAAAAAATATTCAAAAAAAATAACGAGATTAATGGAAGTTTGAAAATTTCGTTAAAATTTTATAAAAATGGCTATATTATATAAATGTCTATATATGAGAAGAAAATAACAGGAAAATAATCAAATTTGACACCAAAAATACAATCTCAACTGTTTTTTTTCCTCAAATTTACTTTAAAATTTGAAGATTTTACCCTTTATGAAAGCCCGCAAACTCTACAATTGCCCGACTTGTGGTCAAACATTACAGGAACTGAGCTTTTGAATGAAATAATATTAGATGCATAGTAACTAGTGGGTGTAACCAAATTGGGAGGAGAATCCATAATCTGAACTAATTTTCGAATCAACTAAATTATTATTCTAAGTCAAAATTATTCAAGGAACTATTTTGGTTCAACCCTAGAATAAGAAATGTTTTCTAAATTTCATTCAAATCTGAAAGTATTTTTTTGCTTTAAAAACAAGAATTGTTAACTTTTTAGCCTGCATCAGAACTTCTGATTAACAAAGTTTGCGTTAGTAATTTCAAGTGAAATCATCTACAGGTGAGGGCCAATATCGCCGTTAGTTTTTTGCCAATTTCGGCGATATTGGCACATTCGGGAATATTAGCAGATTCGGCGATATGGCCCATATCATATAGGGAAAGAAATAACTTTTTTGTTCAAAAAATGACAAAAAGCGTAGGTGTTCGAAATGACGTCATATGTAACATATGATATGTCAAACCTTTTTTTCATTTTATAAGGAGTTTCACAATAGGTTCGAATGAAGTGAATCACCAAAATGCATAGAATTTCATACTTCACTAAACACAATCAAATTTAAGTTGATGAGAGTAAATTTGTGAAATTTAATCATGAGAATGACGTCATTTATGACGCCCACAAAGTAATTTGTAATATAAAACTTAAAAAAATTACGGCGATATTGGGCATTTTCGGCAATATTGGCACATTCGGCGATATTGGCACTGGATGCATTTTAGCTAAAACGTGAAATTGCGTAGGTTTTTGCGGCTATTCAGGCTAATTCAGCGATATTGCGCCGGCGATATCGCCCCCCTGTAGTATTTTTATTCGATTTTCGAAAATAACTTAACCATCTTGGCTTGGAACAAATAACCTAGAAGATTGACCGTTTTTACCTCTATTTTTACTGTAAACTATTTGGGCCAGTAAAAACATTTTGTGTATTTTAACATATTCCATGCGAATAATTGCCAAGATATTTAGCCAAAGTAATTGTGTTTTCAAACAAATAAAGTTTTTATAAAGTTTGTGTAAATTGTAAAATAAAAAACCTCTTTTGGTGGAAGCGATTTGAAGAATAATTAAGATTCAGACTTTAGTGTTAATTATTTCATGTGAAAAGCATCCATTAACGTCGAGGGGTAAAAGAATTATGAAATTATGCCATTTTTGTTATGGAAACGGTGATATTTACAAAGAGCCATATTTTTAGGGTAAAAATTTTTGTCGGCAAAAAGTTTTGGTCGCCTTTTTTTCAACTTTATTTGAATAAGGGCAAAAAGCCAATGAATTTGAAGGGGAATTGTGTTACATAAAAAAATCGCAAAAACGTGTTTGAAAATATAAGTTTTAAGAAGTGTCGAGACTTCAGTTGATTCGAAAATTGGCAAATAATATAATAAGCTTTGCATCTGGCGTGAAATCCCCCAAGGTCTCGATAAATAATTTTTTTCTCGACGCGGTAATAGTAAAATGTATGAATATCCCATTTTCAACTTAAAACAACCTAGACGAAAATGCCTAGAACTCAAAATTAAAAAAAAACTTCACGCTCAATGGTGAGACATCAAACCACCATTAGTTGAATTTCATGATATTCATTTTGCGCTAAAGAATAATTTCAAAAATGTAATGACATTATGGAAAAACAGATTTTGGTAAATTTTCAAAATGTTCAGGAAATTTATATTTGATTTTTTCATGAAATGAACCAAAATTTGAGATCAGTTGAAAAAATTAAATCTAAAGAATCTGATACGGCAAACATTTCGGAATTTTATGCCCTAGAACTCTTGCTCTTGTATTTTATAGATCAAAATCTCAAATTTATACATTTTACTTTCGACTCAAAACTCACGCCGTAACACAAAGGAATATCACATTATCATTATTGTATTATGCAGGAAAAAATATTTTAGCTTCAATTTTGAAGCTCAATTTGATCTTCTAAATTTCTGGTTAAAATCACAAATTGATGGTCACTAAGGGTTAAGTTAATATTGTCTCACTTGCATTTAAGGTGAGGAACAGTGGTTAAATACAATTTAAACTAAATTTATTATTCAAAAACTTTTTATCAGTCCCCGGAGGGAAATGCGTCATCTCCTGGATATCCTGGACGTGTACCGAATCGCCAGTATCATTGTGTTTGGAGGATTTCAGCTACTCCTGGAGAAAAACTGAAAATTAATGTTACGCATTTGGGATTCACCTTTCCTGATAGAGATTGCCAGGACATGAAAATGAAATCAATCATTACCAAAATTCATATTCTAGGTATCCCCTTTACACACTTTGGTTAGTTTTTGGTCCGAGTGTGTTAAAATCTTACTCGGACCAAAAACTAACCAAGGTTTGTTAAGGGGGTATGGCGATAGGAAAAAATAAGAATACATTTTCACTTTGTCATTTTTTTTGCAACGTTTTGCTTTTCGCATTTTAACCCTAAAAATAAACTGTAAAACTTGTGTTCTTTAGCCTGAAATTTTTCAAAAATTATTTTTATCCAAATAATATTATCCACGACGTTTCGGATTCATTCCATTATCAAGTATGATTTATACAGTGAAAAAATTATTTTTATGTTATTTTTAATTAAAGATGAAGTTTTAAAAAATTTAATGACGTTTAAATGTTTTTTATTGAAAGAGTTTGCTAATCATTTCATTAGGTTTTAAATTTCAAACACGATTTTTCGGAAACTTTAAAATATTTTTTAGTAAAATTTCGCAACTTTCAATGTTTTTTTTCATTGATTTGATAAAAAATTGCTTTTTTAAAATATTTCGGTTTAATTTTAACATTACTTATGAATTTATTTCATTTATTCATTTATTACCAAAATGTTTGAAGTAATGAGTTAATACAAATTGTATTATGTAAATGAGTTAATTAAGTTGTGAACAAGTTATTTTCAACTTATACAATTCGCGATTTTTTATGTTTTCCATGTTATTATTTTAATTTATCATTTTAAACAACCTGTCTTTCTTAAAAGATTGTGCATGTGAAAAATAATTCCGGCTGTTAGCCTCTTAACTAATAGACTTTTGCAGTGAGTCTGTACCCAGACTTGATTTCTGCCATCTAGCTGCCATTCTCATAAATCGAGCCATATGAGCAAAGTTTCATTATTAACATATATTTTTTATTGTATTGAATTACAATTCAGCCAATTTGCTATACAATAAAAACCCTTATTTTTAAACGAATAAAAAGGCATTTACGTGTTTAATGGGGATAAGAAAAAAAAGTTGCGAAAATGACCTCCAGTTACAAACAAAAGTACAATAATAATATGAAATTAAACATGTATTTATATTTTAAACTATACGTCATAGTGAAATTCAAATGATTTTCTATCGATCTGTTTTTTTCATTTGAAGCAAACCGACCACCTGGTCAACCACAATGACCGGTCAAAGTTCAAGGTCAATTTCAATTAGAAGGGTCGACTTTCTAACAACAATATTAGAAACTATGGGTCAATTATGTACTGAAAGGTCACTAGAGATCAAAAAGTGGTCAAATTTGTTGATAAACTAAAAACGTTNCGAATAAAATCACGTGACGAAATAATTAAAAAATAAGGTTTGGAATATTTCATAAATTAATCCTTATTTCTTGAAAAATAAGATCACGTGACGTTTTTGGAAATTTCCGTTATGTTCAAATTTTTTGGAATATGTGTTAATTCGCCGTCAAAAATTTTCGACGGAAGTTGAGTACTATTTGTTTACTTGACTTTTGGACTTTGGTGTAATGGAAAAAAAGTCTTAAAAACTTAAAAAAATGCTCCTCACTTTTTTCAAAAAGTGTTTAAAGCAATTTTTGAAAAAACAGTTCTATTTTGGCCAACCTAATTGCTTGAATATACGATCACGTGATCATTTTTGAGCTATGGTGTAATCGATAGAAAATCTTAGAATTTTGTTTTGATCACGATTATAGGTTTTAATTCGGGATAGCTTCAAAAATTTTCAGCAAATAATAAGTACTGTAATACAGTAAAAATTTTCTTAATAAAAACGCACAACGTAGATGGCAGAAATCAAGTCTACGAGTGAACGCGTACAGTCATTTGAAGTCAACTACTGAAGTTGGCAAACTCCGTTTTTTTGATTATTTAACTTAAATTCTAAAAATAATTTTTTTGGCAACTCTGGGAGTTAAGAAAACAAACAAAATTTTAAATAAAGTTTAAAACCATTTTAATGACAATTTCATGTTTTTTCGAAATTATTTATAAAGTTTGTTACCAATGTTTATAAATGAAGAAATAATTTTGGTTAATTTTTACAGAATGTACCACCCTTATACAGCAGGGTCCGGCGGATAGGTGAAGGCGGAAAAGTGAAACCCACGCAAAAACCTACGGAGTCGAGTCTGTAATACTTCGCTGAGATTCCTCATAAAATAATTTGATTATATGTTATTATTAATAACGGCCCAGCAGCCTTAGTATTTTTCTTGCGTATTTCCAACACTTTTATTTTATCTATGAGGGATAAGTGTTAGTTTTTTGAGTGGTAGCTTTATTTTTCTTACAAAACACATGGGAATTATTTTTTTTATATATTTGGTTGAATAAATTAAATAAATGCATTCTAGAAGCTCAATTCGAATTACTGCGTGAGTCAATTATCAAAAAAGTAGTTTATCTGAGGTTTTTTCAAAAAGGGTCACTTTTGCATTTGTTAAGCAAAATTGCAGCCAAATTCAGCCTAAACTCTTACTCTGACTACCCTTTAATTAAATTATTTAATCTAGGCCTTCGGTGCTTGTTATTTGACCAATCAGAGCGTATCTACCAGACGTCCGGCAAATCCGGCGGATAGGTGATGGTTTTGAGCGAAAAAACTTTCACCTATCCGCCGGACCCTGCTGTACTGTACGTAGTAATGTGGGTACTTTTATTTTTTAATTTTTTCTAGAATTTATTTCTTCATTTTTTATTTGACATAAATCATTTCAAATAGTAATCAAAATTTGATTATCAAATTCTGCAAAAATAAGTGAATTCTATCAAAAACATGATTGTTTCAACTTAAAAAAACTTGCGATAAAATGCAAATCGTGTAAAATTGTTTGTCATTTTCTACATTTAGTGGGATTACTTGGAGATTCGCGATGGCCCTTCTCGTATGGCACCTTTATTAGGAAGATGGTGTCATGAAAAGTGAGTACTTTTCAACATTTCAAGAGTTTTATCTATTTCACGTTCAGAAGAGAAACTGAACGTAAATAAAACGATATCCTACCGAGCAGATAGATATAGTAACTTCTTATCAATTTTTTTTTACTAAAATACAAAATTCGACTCACTGACCAATTTTAATTGAGTTATCAAATGATAAAATTTATCGTTTAAAATTGAGCTCGGCACGATATCTACGATATTTTTTCGATCCTTATTTTTTAGTTATTACCGGAAAATCGTTAAAATGGGTGCTTTGATCAAATATAGATATCGTGTCAAGCTGAATTCCGGACGATAATTTTTATCATTTCATAATTCAGTTTTAGTTGGTCAGCAAGCCGAATTTAAGCCTTCATCCGGTATATTGATAAAGATTCTTTAACGAATAACTATCATTTTTTAAAACCTACGATTTTGGCTCAGCCTGATAACAAAATGTTTTAGATAAAAAATTTCTATTTTTTCCTGGTTTAAAGGATAGTACACAATTTTACTCCAATGCAGTTGCTGTAAGATAGCTTTGAAACGAGGTATTCGTGTGAAGTAAAATGTTTTTACGTTGGTAATTTCACCAACCAATGAGCGCGTTCGATTATATTCTAGTCTATTGATGAGAAAACATCATGACTCATGATTCATGAGCTTTGTGACTTTATTTACTTTTCGTAATTTTCTTTCATTTTTGCAACATGAATTATACATAATTGACTCACTAATTCAATTTTATTAAATAAAAATAATTTAATTTTTTATAAGCAGCTCCCTACTTTTCAGCGAGCTCTCAATGGTGGAAAGTGTTTCGATGTTTTTTCTCTTTTTTCTGATGATCGATATTAAAAAAGTACCATGTTTAGCATTGCGCACGCGAGAACTTAAATCTAGGGTGAACAATGTTCACTGAACATCAAAAAATACATCAATAGATTTGCGAGGTGAAAAAGCAAGAAAAATATAAATTTTTTGAAAAAGCTCGAACGTGAATTTTTATTTTGTTTCTGGTCGTAAATTACCTGAATTTTACGATGAAATACACTTAGAGCAAGATTTAGCACACGTTCAAATCTCCATTTTAAACATTAAAACCTAAAAATCTAAAATCTAAAAATTCTCCCATAAAAATGTTTTTCGATATTTTTTTATTCCGAAAATTCTACCCCAAAAGTATGTTTTGGTTTTTAGTCACAACCCTAGTTTGAACGTCGAAAATTCCACCGTGCACAACCTTTACCATCTACTATTAAACATCAACTGCACGGTAGTAGATTGAAGAAATTTCCAATTATTTCTATCATTTTGATAAGATTTGCTCAAAAACCATGATAAAAAGTTTAGCCGTAAAATAATTCGAAAATAATGTTTTGGATGTGATCCAGGATTAAAAATTTATTTTAAATTTGATTTGCCTTGTACAAATAAATTCAGCAAGAAAAAAGGTTTTAATGAAAGTTGGAAAATCGCTCAGAATGAAAACATTCTAATTTAAAAGTTTTCCACCGTGACCAAACACATGTGGCCAAATGTCTACTTTAAACACGAGTTATCTTATAAGCTTATAATCGTATGAAAACTGAAAGTATAAATTTTCAAATAAAGACTCTAAAAAAAATCCCCAAGGTAACCTCAAGTTTGAGGATAGTTTATCACCTACATAAGATGTTTTTTCATGAGATATTGAAATTTTTTTAATGGGTTCAATATCCTTTCTTTATCAAGGTTTGGTTTTTGGGCCTTCGAAAAGCGCGAAAATAGCAAATATGCCAAAATTGCCCAAAAATGCTTCCTTTTTTACATAAAAATTAGGAGAAAGTTATATTTCTGCTCTTGATCTATGAGCTTTCTAATTCGTTAACGCCTACTTTTTTACATTTCACCATTTACCCATTTTCAAATTCAAATGTTTTGATTGACGCAAGTAGGTTCCAGCTAAAAATAAGATCGGAAGCAAAAATATGACATGTTGTAGTGTTCAGAAAACAGCTTATTGCGCATTTTTAGATAGTTAAAAGCGCTACAGAGCAATTTTGATAAAATTTGCCATTTTTAGTTGTATTATTTCAACAAAACAAAAAAAGACAAAACTTGATCATAATGATATATTCATATATCCCTTTATCACTTTTTGGTTAGAATGCGTAGCCACAACGTTAAAATCACACGTTAAAAGGAGTAAAGGCTACGCATTCTAACCAAAAAGTGATAAAGGGATATTTTAAATGAACCGTAAAAACGGAGTGAAACAGCTAGTAAACTTTTTTCGATTTTGACTGATTCAAATTAAACGAAACATATTTTTGCTTTGATAGATATATTCAAAAAATAAAGTTTATTGTTGACCATCAAAGGACAGATCCTGAATATTCGAAAAATGCGAAATCTGAGCATTTGATTCGATCCAAATTTGACCAATGAAATCGGCCTTTTCTGCAAACCGGGGTTTTGATCGGGTGCTAGTATCCCGCGTTCTCTGTATCATTCAAATATTAAGGATCTGTTTTCCAGGGGGCTGTAATCCATAAGATTATGTTCGATCTTTAAAGTTTGCTTAACTGCGGACAGCCTTTTTTTCACGACCATGATTTGAGAATAATTATACAACTACATGCAATTGTGTAATTACAATGAATTCAAAATTGTAAACTAATAAGGGGGGGCAGCTGGGGTTCAATTAATATCCTGTCGCGAAGGGGGAGATGTCGCCAAAAATCGGACAAAGACATTTATCTTTTAGAAATTTGTTTGTCGGCAGATTATATTTCGATGGACGTTTTGAAAAACACCATCAAATCAGCGGAAACAATCCCTATCTTTTCCAAACATGTGTTTTACTTCAAAACCCCAATTTAACAAAAACTATCTACTTTTTATCATATCTATTTCCCTTTCACTCAAAGTAGCATTTAACAATCTGACTAAATACTGACTACCCTCTTAATAATCATATTTTAGTTATTCTGCTCGAACTATGCTCAGCAGCTCACATCGCGTTTGGGTTTTATTTCGTTCTTTATCGCAACAAGCTCATACTGGATTTCATCTTGAATATAAAGCAATTTGTGGAGGCGAAATTATTTTGAAGGAATGGGTATAGAAATTTTAATAAAATTTTAACTCCTTGGCGCATGGTGTTCAAGTTTGACCAGACTTGTAAAAAGCGGGTATAGCTATTACGGTACTTGTTGGGGCTTTTATGCCACTTTTTTCGCCAAAATTTTGATATTATTTGGCTTTTGAAAACGACTAATCCGATTAAGTTCTCAGATAGCTCAAACTAAGCAAAAATATTTAGTGAATAATAAAATTAAATAAACAATTAGTCCGAATCAGATTACTGGAATTGTTTAATTATCAGTTTTTGTAAAAAATGGAAACAATAGTCTGATTCGGACAATTGTTCCTTGATGTATTTCTCTTAATATTTGTGCTCAGTTTGAGCTATCTGAGACCTTTATCGGATGAGTCGTTTTTGAAAGCCGAATTATATTAAAATGTTGGCTAAAAAAGTGGCATAACAGTCCCAGCAAGTATCGTAATAGATATAGTTAATCGTCTTTATCGAAGATGATACTTGTGTATGAATAGTTACTCAGCGTCATAACTGTGACGTCAGAAAAGATGGTAATCAATCAATTTCTAAAATTAGTTGACAATCGTGTGATTTGATTGGTCAGTATCTTTTCTGATGTTTTCTGAGTAACTACCCATACCAAAGTAGGATTTTAAATATTTCTGTAATATCAAGGTTTCTAGATGTGTATGATTTTTGGTAGGAAATTAGCTGCAATCGATCAAAAATTAAATTTCACAAAAATTTATATGAAAAAAGATATTTTTGATAAAATATTATTTCTTCGAATCGGGAAAATACCAAAAAAATGGGAAAAGTGTCAATGTTAAATGAAATTTCGGAATAAAAAACGATGACTGAAACATTTTTTTGATCATATTATAAATTTTTTATCAAACTCGAAACTCGATGCCGAAAAAGTTCGAAAATTTTAGAAATATCTAAAAAATTTGATTCTTTTTGAACAAAGCTGATCTACCAGCTAACCATAGAAAAACCCTTCAGTGATGTTCGATGTTGCTTGAAAAAGCAATCATGCATTTAAATATATTCAGTTCAATTTAAGAAAATATAAAAATAAAAGGCGTCTTATTGGTCGAAATTAAATTTCATATTTTGATAAAAGCCCTCAAACAACTGCCTTCCTCTCATTAAGACGTTGCCGAATAGCAAAATTTTTTATAAAATTTCAGCTTTCAATCGTTTTAATAAAAATTAAAATTCTGGCCAAATTTTTAATAATTAAAGGGGCATTCTACAAGTCTGATCAGAGTTCAATATCGTCTGGCGCATATTTATGATAAAAGTAAAAATAATATCAGAATAACATAAAAATATATTTCATGGTAAAAATCTAAATTCACCTAAATTAAAAAAACGACGTTTTTAAAACGTAACCGACCTTTGTGGTTCAATTCGGCGGCCTAGGCAAGTTTTTGACATCCTAAGTAAACATTTGGTCAGGTTATTCTAAGCCTAGGCGGAGAGCATGAAATCTTGAATTTTGTCAGACAAATTTCGTTTAACTCTTTCCTACTGAATCACAATTGTGGTCAGAAAATATTGTACTCAATATTCGTACTTTATTTATTTGTACATGAGTAGGACGGACTTAAGAATATTTTTGTTTCAATGTGATGACATTTTTGATTGCAGGTTCTCCGCCTAGACTTAAACTAATCTGGAAAAATGTTTGCTTGGGCTGTCACAATTATGCTCAGGCTACAAAATTGTACCGCAGAGTTTGCATTTTTTGGTTTTAAGTTGGATTCGATCTGTAACGTGAAATATACCGTTTATTTGTACATCAAACAGCATTGTAACTGACAATTTGTAAGTTAAAATGAACAAGTCTTTTTTCGTAAAATTTGAAAATTATAGAAAAATGAAGATAAAAAATCATAGTTTTTCGGAAAGTTAATATCGATTACGATCTCCGGGACCCGGGTGTACAAAACGATTTTTTTAAAGAATATTATCCCATTTTTGGACAATAATAACGGGAGCTACTCGTCTCATTCCGAGAAATCGAAGAATGATTCTCATTAAAACAGCATGAGAAAAAATTTTCAACATTTAATCACGGACATTTTCTCAGATTACTAGGGTGTCATGACATGTCACCCGTGGATGCCAAAATAGAGGCTAAGAGAGATGAAAACAATTCGAGGATGTCAATCTTAATGATTTTGTGCAAAGAAACAAAAATTTATTTTTGAATTTTTTTAAAAACGTTAGAATTTTTTTTCAAAAATAACGGGTATGACCTAATATGGGTATCAAACGGAACTTTAGAAAATACTTTAGTATGTTAAGGGGGTACTGGTCGCTGGAGTTAATTTTTCTCAATGAAATATTAGCCAACAAGGGCTTCGGTGATCTTATTGAGGTCAGCCAGTTTGTAGAACTAGCCTTTAGCTTGCGTGCGAAATGTGCCAAAACATTTTTGTATGCATACACTCCCTCACACATAAGCGACACAAGAGGATCCAAGCCAAAACGGTAAAACTTTCTCTTCCAAGGTTTTATGTTGAAATTGGCTGAAATTTTGACATAATTTGTGAAAGTGGTAGGCCAAATTTTTGTTGTCAGATTTTCAAATTTCGCTATATTTTCTCAATAATGTGAAAAAAACACCGTTTAGACAATTATCTGTCGAAAAAACTATCACCTCCTAGGAAAAATTATAAAATTCATTAAATTTTGTTAAGCTAGCTCATAGAAATTAAAACAATATTCTCAGTTTCTTTTTGAGATTTTCAACCCCAAACTTGAAATGATGATTTTTTAGAGGACCCAAGAGAAAAAGTAAAAAAGTGCCTCGATTTTTTCGAAAGTAGGATCAAAAGAAAGCCAAAAAAACACTGATCAGAAAGTTTGCTTACGTAAGTTTTGTCAAGGTGAAATTTTCAAGTTTTAGTAGTTAAATTAGAGCTAACGTTATTTTTGACAGAACATACTTAAAAAAAAATTGAAAAAACGCGAAAATGTCGAAATTTTGTTTTGATAATATAGTTGGTTACACTTTGTTATCACCCAAAATCAATTTGAACCACTTTCAAAGCCCTAAGGCCTCATTATACCAGCGACAAGTACCCCTTCAAGTATATCTTAAAATAGCTGAAAATTAAAAATCCAAAAATTTTAATTACTTTCGATTTTTTTTAAAGTTCAAAATCAAGAAAGAGTCGTTTTGTAGAGCCGGGGATCGTAATCGATATAAGGTTGAAGCATTTTCAACTTGTATATTTATCAAACAATTTTGTGAATAAATATGCCGGACTTCTATTAGGTCCTCAAATCAGTTGAATCTGAAATTTTGGACCGCTGAATAAATAAGCCAAGTAAGATATCGAACTTTTTATAATAATCTCCCGAGCTTCAAATTTAAACGTATAGTTTAAATGTATAGTTTTTGAAACCTTCAAATCATGTTTTTATACACAATATTTATTTTTTTCGCGGGAAAATTTTAGGAAGGACAAATTTTAGGAAAGACGAATTCTCCCCAATTTATAGACGATCCTCCCGAATCCTTTTTAATTTTTCGCAATAAAAAGAGATACTGTCTGTGATCGGGAATCCCGATTTAAATGATGCTGAATGCGTGGATATGACTGACTGAGATGAATCTCTTTTGCTTTGGAATATAAGTTCTAGGAAATCAGCTAGTTACACTATTTTCGCTTAGTTTTAAAATAAAAAATCATTATCATAAATGTTATTTCATCATTATTATATTTTACCCCAAAAATCAGGAAGGCGATAATTATGAAATAATGTCTCCAAATTTCCCGGACGATTATCCTGTGAATTCAAACTGTGCCTGGGTGGTATCTGCTCCCAAAGGACACCAAATCGCATTTCATTTTGATCAATTTGAGATAGAGCGCCACGACAAATGCCAGTAAGTGAATCGATAAGGACTGATAAGGACATTGATATTTTGTTTAAAAAAGTGCTATTATTTTTTCTAAAAACCCTTTTTGGTTTAAGTTTTTTTGTGAAAAATTGTTTTAGTTGAAAAATAAGTTTTTGGTTGTAAAATGTTTTGTTAAAAAGTGTTATTTTGTTAAAATATAAGTTTTTGGTTAGAAAATGTTTTGTCGAATTATATTTTGTCGAAGAATGTTTTTTGTTAAAAAATAAGTTTTTGGCTATAAAATGTTTTGTTAAAAAGTGTTATTTTGTTAAAATATAAGTTTTTGGTTAGAAAATGTTTTGTTAAAAAATAGTTTGTTAAAAAATGTTTCATTACAAAAAATTTTATGTTAAAATACAGCGGTTGACCATTTAAAGCCCCCCTAGAACTTTGGCCAAAAAGGGGGTTTTTACTGGTCAGAGGGGCTTTAAATGGTCATAGGTAGCATGTCCACCAATCGATTTTCGGCCAAAATCGACCAGTTCGGGTCGATTTTTCAATTATAGGAGTTTATGTGGAATT
This sequence comes from Oikopleura vanhoeffeni, assembly GCA_004367855.1. Taxonomy (NCBI): domain Eukaryota; kingdom Metazoa; phylum Chordata; class Appendicularia; order Copelata; family Oikopleuridae; genus Oikopleura; species Oikopleura vanhoeffeni. The sequence continues at coordinate 144,719 of SCLH01001062.1, read as the reverse complement.
TTATTGCGCTTCTTGTGGTGAGCATATTTTTTTGCAAAAAATCGTTATTTTTGCAATTTTATGGTAATTTAACCCAAAAAGAGGGTTTTTCGTGGTCAAAACCACTCTCCGGAGGTCCCCGGAAGCTAATTTTTTTTTCATCGTAAGGTTGTGCCGTACTGATCCTTACATATCAATAAGACACGGCGGGTCGTAGCGGGAGTATGAAAAAAAAATTTTTGAAA
>SCLH01001062.1:120215-134678 GCA_004367855.1 Oikopleura vanhoeffeni | reverse complement strand
AACACACTACGTTTCCTAATGAGGGCCGGGATATTAACAAAAGTGTGAATATGGGATATATAAAAACACTTACTTTCAACAAAATTTTTATCGACGGTATGCCAAACATAAATAAAAATACAATGGTAATAGAAAATTGAGGGTATCAAAAATTTGGCAATTTCAGTTTATAAATTTTTGAAATCTTTAATTAAAAAGGGCTTCGAAGAATTTCAACTTAAGCATCTTTTGGTTTCAAAAATTTTGAATCAGAGTATGAACCAGAGTTCCCAAACAATACTTGAGCGTACATTTAAAAGTCCATTGTTACTTTTGATCAAAAATTAAGGAAATATTTTAAAAATTTTCCACATTTATTTTCAAAACTTTTTATATCTATTTCTGAAAATGACTGGATAAAAATTAAAAATGATCACTTGAACTTTTTAATGGACGGTCAAGTATTGTTTGGAAACTCTGGTTCATACTCTGATTCAAAATTTTTGTGACCAAACCATGCTAAAGTTGAAATCCTTCGAAACCTTTTTAAATTAATGATTTCAAAGAATTATTAAACTGAAATTTGCCAAAAATTTAATCTGTCACTACCACCGAATTTTTAACTAACTACCATACGAAAATTTTCCGTATTTTTTGCTATAATAATATTAGGGTGCGAAAAGTTTTTCCTGATTGCGAAACGTGTCAGTATCCACACTGCGGGTTAAGCAACTAGTTTTCAGCCTTATAATTCAAGCAAAATTTTATTAGCTACATTTAGTTTTTTGTAAATATAATTAAAACATTGGTGGGGTAATAGGCTGTCACAGGTAATGTTCGACCACCGTGAAATCATTCCATCATTTCAATACTTCTGGCGGAATGCCAAAACTCAAAATTTCTATGAGAAAAAACGCTTTTGAATAAAAAAATGATATTTTTCGTTATTTGAAATGGTAATATCTTCTTAATGCTCAGTAAAAAAAGCTTTATTTCATTGAAATCATAAGATTTAGGAGAACAGGCCAATAGCCATTGTTTGTATTTTGATTTAGTCGTTTTTTTCACCAGTGAGAATCCCTTTTTTCAGAAATTTAGAAAAAATATCAAATCAAAACAGTTTGGTTTCTGAAATTTTTTTTTCACAACTACATATTTTTAAGAATTTTAATTTTGTTCCAAAATTCTAGCATTGTGCGTTTTTGATATTTAAACTCCAAAGTTCAAATAAGATTAATCTTGAGAATGATAAATAAAATCGAAACGTAGATAAATAAATAAGTACGTCTTTTTATATCTACTACAGGGGGGGCAATATTGCCGAAAGTTTTTTGCCCAAAAATTTCGGACATATTTTGTCGTGAAGCCATCTGCCCGAATCGGCGATTTATCGATATAATCGCTGCCATACAGCGGGTGAGCTCTTAACTTGATGCGTTCTGGTTTGCTTAAAAATCGGAATCATAGGGTTTTTTGCAAAGTAGCAACAAAAGTCCACTCATAAATCGTAACTAATCTTGGAATAACACCTCGGCCTGTCATACTGGGTGAATGTTGTAATGATGTAAACCACTTTTTATGTTAAACTGTTCAAAAAATCTTTTTAATAAAGTTTTACATTTATCGAAAAACAATATCCTTTTCCCAACGGAACTCCATCCCAAAAACGTTCACTATCTCTATAGCGCGTGTTCGAATCCCATTAATGTTGTATTAGTGATTGTCTTGAGTATGATTATACAAGGGTCTGATTGAAGGCAAGGGTCTTGATAATGGGACAGCTAAATTTTATCGTTTTGTAATCACTCAAGCACTCACTAAGACAATCACTTAGACAGCATCAGTGGGATTCGAACACGCGCTATAGAGATAGTAAACGTTTTTTAGATGGAGTTCCGTTTGGGAAAGAATATTGGCAAACTCGGCAATATTGGGCACCATTTTTGTACTGGAGCCCTATATTACGGGAATTTTTAACCTAAAAAATTTCGGACATATTGGCAAATTCGGGAATATTGGGCTGGAGCTATTGAGCCCCTCCCTGTATTTAAGTTAAATCACAATAACTCAATTATAATAACTCAAATTGCTAATTTTCTGTAAAATCCTCGATAAATTAAGGAAAAAACCAAAATTTTGTGCTCATGTTTTTTTTCCTTGGTTTATGAAAAAATTGGGTTTTTTTAATACAAGTTGAAATTAAGTTTAAATTAGAAAATTGAATGAAAAAAGATAAAAAAAAAACGTCAGAAAAAAGGCGAATTGAGTTGCCCAAATCGTAGCGTATAGTAGCGACAAATCGTATAGTTCCGATTTTTAAAAGACTAATTTTTTGGCTGAATAAGTTTGACCAAAATTTTTTTAACAAAATCTTTCAGCGCAAATAAGTTATGTGATGATCACATTGTGATCACCAACCTTAAAAAATTCATGAAATAAAAATCTGAGAGTTGAGCGGTATATAAACATTTTCTCCGCTTTGAACAAAATATATTAGATTTGCGATAAAACCCTACGTTGTTGGAAGTAATCGCAATTATATTAGAAACTGTTCCAAAAAGTTAGGTATCTGACCTTCTAGAGATCGAAAAAAGTTTCTGCCCCAAAAAAGATCGAAAAAGAGGGAGGAAAAGTCAAAACTTTAAATCGTCACAGATTAATGTCACTCATCAGGTGCTGGGTGAAATTACTTTTTTCGATCTCTAAAGGTTCAGATACCTAACTTTTTGAACAGTTTCTAATATAATTGCGATTACTTCAACAACGTAGGGTTTTATCGCAAATCTAATATATTTTGTTCAAAGCGGAGAAAATGGTTTATACCGCTTCAACTCTCTCAGATTGTTTTTTATTATTCATGAATTTTTTAGAGTTGGTGATCACAATGTGATCATCACATAACTTATTTGCGCTGAAAGATTTTGTTAAAAAAATTTTGGTAAACTTATTCAGCCAAAAAATTAGTCTTTTAAAAAATGCGGAACTATTACGATTTGTCGGCTACTATACGCTACGATTTTGGGCAACTCAATTCTTACTATTTTGACGTTTTTTTATTTTTTTATTCAATTTCTAATTTGAACTTAATTTTCAACTGTATTAAAAAAAAACCCATTTTTTCAAAAACCAAGGAAAAAAAATGGAGCACAAATTTTTGATTTTTTCCTTAATTATCCGAGATTTAAAGAAAATTGGCAATTTAGTTTTATATTGTATTGTGATTTACTTGATACAGGAGGGGCTCAATAGCTCCAGCCCAATATTTCCGAAATTTGCCAATATGTCCGAAATTTTTTAGGTTTAACAATTCCCGTATATATAGGGCCCCAGTTACAAAAGAGGTGCCCAATATTGCCGAATTTGCCAATATTCTTTTCCCAACGGAACTCCCATCTCACAAAAACGTTTACTTCTTTATAGCGTGTTCGAATCCAACTGATGCTGTCTACGTGATTGTCTTAGTTGATTGCTTTGATGATTACAAACGATTAAAGTTAGCGGTCCCATTATATCAAGACCTTTGGCGTATAATCATACTCAACAATCACTAAGACAACCCATTATTGGGATTCGAACACGGCCTATAGAGATAGTAAACGTTTTTAAGATGGAGTTCCGTATAGGGGAAAAAGGATATTTTTTTTGATCAATGTTAAAACTTTATTAAAATATTTTTTTGACGTTTGGACATAAAAGTGGTTCCAATCATTTACACATTTTCACCCCGTATGACCAGGCGAGTGTTATTACAGATCAGTTACGATTTACGGTGGACTTTTGTTGCTACTTTGCAAAAAACCCTATGATTTCGATTTAAGCAAACCGAAGCATCAAGTTAAGAGGTCACCCGCTTATGCACGATTTTCGAATAAATCGCCGATTATGGGCAGATGGCCTTCACGACAAAATATTTATTTATTGGGCAAAAACACTTCACGGTGGGTCGAAAATACGTGACAGCCTATACCCCCAAATGTTTATATATTTACAAAAAAAACTAACATGTCAGCTAATAAAAATTTGGTGAATTATAAGGCTGAAAACTAGTGCTTAACCCCGCAGTGTGGATTACTGACACGTTTCGCAATCAGGAAAACTTTCGCACCCTGAATTATTATTATAGCAAAAAATGCGCGGAAAATTTTTCTCAGAAAATATCCCAGAACATATCCCTTATCACCTTTTGCATGCATCTAAGAGATGTGGTTGAGGGAGCCAAACCTAACACTCCCTAAGGCCCTCTAGCCACTCATGAGGCCGCTTTCTCTTCTTTCAGCCACATCTCTCGATCATGCAAAAGGTGATAAGGGAGTTATCGCCAAATGCTGTTCAAAACCTTAAATTTCTTCTAAAAGTTTTTTCTATACTCTCATCATCCAAAAAAACTTTTCAGAAAATCGAAAAAATAGATTTTCAATGGATGATGCAATAAATGAATTCGTGGTAGTGACAGCATTAAATATTTTGGCAAATTTCAGTTTAATAATTCTTTTGATCATTAATTTAAAAGGTTTCGAAGATTTCAACTTTTAGCATCTGTGGTATTTCAAAAATTTGAATCAAGTAGACAGATCTCCAAACAATACTTGACCTCCATTAAAAGTTCAGCATATCATTTTTAATTTATCCAGTCATTCTTCAGAAATAGATATAAAAAGTTTTGAAAATAAATGTGGAAAATTTTTAAAATATTTCCTTAATTTTTGATCAAAAAGTAACTAATGGACTTTTAAATGGGACGCCTCAAGTATTGTTGGGAACTCTGGTTCATACTCTGATTTCAAAATTTTGAAAACCAAAAGATGCTAAAGTTGAAATTTCGTTCGAAGCCCTTTAAATTTAAAGATTTCAAAATTTATAAACTGAAATTGCCAAATTTTGATACCCTCAATTTTCTAATTACAATTGTATTTTTTATTTATGTTTGGCATACCTTCGATCAAAATTTTTGAAAATAAAGTGTTTTTTTATATATTCATTGAGTGTAACTAATCATTTCAGATTTTTGACCAAAAAATTTAAACATTATTAAGCAAATCACAAAAAATATTTTTTTAATGAATTTGTTAGTGAATAAAATCAAATTCGGTGGTTGCGACGGATTACCAACTTCACAAATTTCAGTGACATAATTGTTTCAAAATAATTTAACTTCAAAAGGCTCTTGACGAAACAGAACTTTGGTATGTAAAGTTTTTGAACAAAGAAATGGTTGGAAAAAATTTCCGAAATATTACCTAACATTTAAACAAAAAAATGGCTTCGAAAATGGTCACCCCTTAATTTTCTTCTATTTAAATTTTTTGTTTTTACATACGTTCAATATCAATTGTCGTTAAAGGTGAGTGTTATTTTTGTATCATTATGATGCAAAATCATCCAAAGACAGCTTTTACTTTCTGGATATTTGACAGAGATATCCGGGCGATGGATATATTTCCGGATCGCATCAGTTGAAATTCCGCACACCGTTGATTTCGCAATTTCTATTTAATAAAAAAGTTTTAGATTTCATATAACGTTGAGACATAAATACTTTTCCCTCAAAAACATGCATACGTAATTTTTATTCAAGAAGTTAGTTTTAGAAATAATAAACAATTAAGGGTGGGTGTCGGCTTGTTGATACTTTTTCACCACGCTCAGAATTAATTTTTAGGGCCAACATTTTTTCTAATGTTGAACATTTAATTTTTTCCTCTTGACTTTCTTCTAAGGGAGGTACTGGTCGCTGGAATTGATTTTCTCGATGAAAAAAAGCCATATAGGACTTTTTGGATATTGAGTCAGCATCAGAAAATCTCTAAATTGATTTTGTATGCATACACTCTTTCACATAAGCGACACAAAGGACCTTAGTCAAATGGAATAAAACTATGCTCTTCCAAGGTTTTTATTGAAATAAGACTGAAATCCTTTGTCCCGAACGGAACTTCCATCTCAGAAAACGGCTTACTATCTCTCATTTAGCGCGTGTCTCGAATCCCACTAATGTTGCCTCTATGATTATCTTGGATATGATTATAGGCAAGGTCTGATAATGGAACGCTAATTTTACTCGATGTGTAATCACTCAAGCATCACTAATGAAACACTTAGACAACGATCAGTGGGACTTCGAACACGCGGCTATAAAGATAGTAAGCGTTTTTGAGAGAGTCCGGTTCGAAAAGGATATTGACATAGCAAAGAGTGTGAGCAAAACTTCACTTTCAGCATTTTGTTTCAAATTTCGCTATATTTTAGGATAGAAATAATTTGGTAAAACCACCGTTTTTTAAAGATTATTCCGTCGTTTAACTATCAATTCCTAGGAAAAAATTATAGATTTCTGCCAAATTTTTTCAAAGGCTAGCTCAACACAAAAACAAAACTGTTCTTCTCAGACACTTTTGGAGCTTCGACTCCGAACTTACATATGATTTTTTTGGGAACCCATGGAGAGCATTTCGAAACGAAATGATGTTTTCGATTTTTGAAAAGTTTGCCTACAAAAACCACTGGATTACAACTGATCAGAAAGTCTGCTTACCGTCAACCCGATAATTTTGAAGTTTGGTGATCAAAATTTAGACAAAGGTTCTATTCAAGTTTTAGTTTGAAAATTAAGCGAAAATTATGAAATTTGTTTTCACGATTGATTGTTACTTGCACTTTTAAACAACATTTAACGCGCCGAAGACCTAGTTAACAGCACCTATACCTAGTGTCCAAACATTAATATCGAACTTTAAGAAATAATATGTGGATCATCTGAAACTTCTCGGGGGTTAATAATATGATGAAAAAAATGGAAAAAAATTATGGAAAATTTTGGTCGTCACGTGATCAAAAACGTGATTTTTTGTATTTCAGTATTAATTATTTTGAAACAAATGGCCGGATCGGAGTTATTGAGTCAACGTCACTTATTATATGAAATTAACGCACCTTTTTGTTTTATTGTTTTTGATTCTGCAATTTGCATTTCTTGGCTCCCACAAACCTCAACTTATTCTGGATCAAAAATAATTCTCTAATTTGTTACACTCAATTCAAAGTTATTTGAAACCAGTTCAAAATTGAACAAACTGAGTCAGTCTGACTTTCGACAAAATTGGGAGACTGTTCACCATGAGGATTACCACATTCTTACGCCAAAACTGGTTCATTGATTAAACCGGTATTTTCTGTAAGTTCCAGTCTGTCAGTCGCTTAGTCGACATGCAAATAATTCCCCGCGCAGGGTCTGTGATTTCTGGTCTGTACGTGAAAGTTATGTTTTTGGTACTTTCAATATGTCACCGCATCTGACAATTTTTCGTATTTTTTTTTGTGATTACTTTGTTAATAAGTAATTTATGTGATAGTCCAGGTAGTACCATACCAAGAAAGCGTTATTACTAAAGTCAAATCAAAGGAGCAGATCTACAGTACAATATAATAAAAAGTACCTTCTACAAAATCCACGTTTATTTAAATTCACGAAATAATGCGGTCAAGTTCACATTTTGTATATTATTGTGTACTTATCGTTTTTATCAGCTCGTAAGCTTCAAATCCTGTTTCACAGTCCCACCAAAAGCCGCAAGCTTTATGTATTTTGTGCGAAAACAATTCCGTAAAAATCACATCAAGTAATGTAAATATACATATTCAAGAAAATAGACATAAAAAGAATAAGCTGTCAAACCAATTAAATCAATTAAAGATTCAAGTTTATAAATAATTATAAATATTAAAAACTTAAATTGTAACGTTTTCGTGTTTATTCATTTTCACCATTATATAATTATGATTTATAATAATAAAAAAAATTTCGCACAGAAATAATTCCGGAAACTTTGAACTTGGAATCTAGAATCGTTGTAAGAAAACAAGAGTTGAGACAAATTTTTTGGAAAAAATTGGCATTTTTAAATCAACAAATAAACATGCGATATATATCAAAAGAGTCTAGAAGAACGAAAGTTCTTCAGTTTGTTTAAATTTTCGCCGATTTATATTCTATAAAGAAACTTCAGCATTTAATCGGTTTGTTTGAACAAAACCTTTCTGAAAGTGTCAACAACGAACCAAAGGTGCTCTACGAGCAATATTCATATATTCGTACACATAATTTGGAATTTGCTTGAAAAACTGAGTCTTGATTGGTCTCAATTCTCAACCTAATCACAATTCAGCTAAGATACATGAAATTAATAAAAAAGCATTTTGAGGAATGAGCGCAAAATTCCTTCAAAATTTGAATGTAAACCGTTAGAATAACAGTGGAAACTGCTTCTTGAGCTAACTTGAAACGCTTACCTTATGAAATGGTTTAAAAGCTGCCAACGAGTTTAACATACGGTTTATCGCGGAGAGAAACAATCAGACATGTCGGCCAGACCCGCATTTTTCAAAATCGTAAAGTGATTAAAAATGCGACTGTATCTAATTTGAACAAAAATGACTATTTCGAAAACAAGTGTGATTCCGCTGGTCTAAGCTCACACTTTTTGTATGCTATATTTATTTTCACACTTTACCTTTTTATCAGCCCTAGCTTAAATCCTGCCTTCCACGTCACACCTTAAAACACCAAGCTCATTAAGTACATTTTCGTGCACATCCGCCATTTTTTGAGCTTGAATTCTCACGTTCTGGAGGATATCTGCCTAAAATGCCCGCCGTTTTGCTACACTGGCATCGTCTGATAATGAATAAATAGCTTATCGCCAGTTGACCCGGATGCGCTTCCGGGTTTGTCTACCCCACAGATCGAGATTAAAGTGTAGATGAACTATTAGCACCATCCCGGATTCTCCAGAAAATGCTACTAAAATCATTTTTATGTAATTATTTGAAAAAATATATCCTTTTCTCAACGAAAACCCATCTCAAAAACGTTACGTATCTTCTATAGCGCGTAGTTCGATCCCACTGATGTTGTCTAAGTGATTGTCTTAGTGATTGCTTAGTGTGATTAAACACCCGACTGAAACTTTTAGGCGGTTCAATTATCAAGACCCTTGCCCTATAATAATACTCAAGGACAATCACTTAAGGACAACATAAGCGGGGATTTCGAACACGCGCTACTAGAGAAAGTAACGTTTTTGAGATGGAGGTCTGTTGGGGAAAAGGCATATCTATCAACGGTAGCTTGCTGGGCTTATTTATGTAACTGTTTTTAGTCGACATTTTTATTTCATTCAGTTTTTTTTGAAAACGATCTTCATCGATTTTCTTAACAAAAACTTGATAAATTAAAAAAATTCAGTACATCTTCAGAAAAAACATCAAAAAAATGTGGTCGATTCGGACCAACTTTTGTATAATTTATTTATTCACTAGATATTTGTCGATCAGTTTGAGCTATCTAAAAATTACATCAGATAAGTTTGTTTCAAAGAAGCCGAATTATAAATAAAAATGTTGGTTTCAAAATGCGTACCGGCGAAAAAGGGTCCATCAATTTAAAGAAAAAGTTTTTTCTTCAATGATGAGACTTTTTTGCGGCTACCATTTTGAAAACCAAAATTTTCTGGAAAGACCAAAATTTTCTGAAAAAATCCATCACCCTTTCAGAAAAAAATAAAATATTTCCTATTTTTTTTTAAAATAAAATTTTTAAAACATTTTTTCTTAATGAATTCGATGTGAAAAATGAAGAGATGGCGTTTTTTGCATGACATAGGGCCTTAACTTACAAGATTGTTATTTTGGAAGCCAAGCTTTGAAAGGGCTATTTTGGTTTATCAAATTGTAAATATGACAAACTTTGGCAGACTTAACCTCTAGAAATGGCTATTTTGGCTAACCACAACTATAAATGCTCATTTGGTGAATGAAAGGCTCAAAACTTAAAATTGAAATATTTTTGGCTGATATTTCGGAAATTTGCGTTTACATACCGGGTGTGTCATTTTTCATGATTTTTGAACAATTAATTCAAGAATTAGTTCCTACTTTTACTTAAAACCCCACACTATCTTTCGAATTGAATGTACTTAACAAATTATTCACTAAAAATTGTTACTACTGTATATGTCTTTTGTATAATCGAACCGTGGTTGTTGCGTCACCTGACCTTGAAAACAAAATCGTGATCAAAAAAAATGACATGCTTGGTCTTTTAACCAAGAAACTTGTTTGTAAATGGCGGTCAAAATTGCTGATTAAATGATTATATCTCAAAATGAAATAGAAATTAAATCGCTTATCATCAGTCGACCGTACATTTCCCGGATTACTCCTAGTTTAACAAGAAAAAAGTTATGATGAGCCATTTTCCGTTCTTCTCTTTCGGGCTTAAAACGTGAATCTTTTGAAAAACGTTTATCCTATTCGATTCCTTAGAAGTGCTGCGAATTCTGTGTGGGAATTGGCAGAAAAAAAATGATAGGCAGATTATAATACATCTTTTATTTTCTGATTATGTTCAATTATTTGATTATCATCATTAGAATACGCTCTATTAAGCTAACAGGTAAAAAGTCATCAGTTTTAAAGAGTTTTAACTGGAAAACGATGAAGAAAATTGCTTCTGATTTTTGTCAAATATGCATTAATTTTTGTCAGGATAACTGCTTTTTTACTCAGTCTTAAAGTCGTATTGGTTTCAGTCACTTTTGAGGTCTGAAAAGCCCCAAAATTGCTAGGCAAATGCTAAGAAACCAAAATGTCGTGGAAAAAAACAATACAAATTTAAAAAAAGTTCGAAACTTTCAATTTTTTGAAAAAAATTTTGACTAAATTTTTATAAGGAAAACATTAAAAACCTTAATTTTTCGATCAGAGAAAACTCAAAATAATCAAAAGATGTGAAGGCAGAAAATTTTCTGTCGTCATCAACCAAACTTCAATTTCATGTATCTTTTAATTTGATAGCACCACATTTTTTTTTCGGTTCTTCACTTCCAGTAACTGTAGCCGATTTTTTAAAATTCAACTAAAAATTTAGAATTCTGATTGACCTAAAATTTACCGAGGCATATTTTTCCTTTCTCTTTTCAAATTTAACTGACTTTCAAAATTAAAAACTCGAGGAGATCATTTAAAGAGTGGAAAACCCTGAAATTAGGCGGCTTTTGGCATTCAGAATCATATTGCCGAGCTCTAAGAGGGAGATCCATATTTTAAATTTGATAAGGGCGTTCTAGAACTCTCCCATGGTGGCACCCGAGATTGCCAAAAATAATATTTAAAATTTTTTATTGTTGAAAAGGATAGATAATCTACACATTTTTTACAAAATTAAAAATACTGACTTTAAACTTTCTTGGGCATCTATGCACTTCAAGGTTCAAATTATTTGGATTATGCTAAGAGCCCCACGCTTAACAACAACAACAACAACGCTTTAAACAATTCTGAATTCTGAAAAAAGGTAATATCGACCCAAATTTATGCCATAAGGCTGAACTCAATTTCCTTAAGGAGGCTTGTAGGGTCTTCAATTTATTATTTTAATCCATGGACTGATGGAAAACAAATTGATATTTTAATTTGAGTTATTTGAGGCAGATTACTTCTATAAAAAACTGAAAACAAAAAAATTTGAAAAAAAAATTTCCGAAAATTTCAAATTAATTGAATGTCAAAAAATTTGTGATTTTGTTGAAGGTTTAAAATCTTGATAATTTTGGCGTTTAAAAAAGACAAATTTAATATTTGAAGACCCTATCAACCTCCTTAAATCTCCTTGAATGTCTCACAAGCAATTCGACAACAAACGCTTCTTCAATTAAAAATAAACTTAAAATCTTTTTTTTGTCAAACTACCGATGAGAATCCGATCCGATTATAATTTTTTCGGAAAGCTCTACCTACTCGATCTCAATTTTTTGGTCGGCTTGATGATCCGATTTCTATTTTTGGAAGATATCCACCGATCAAATCGACCAAAAAATCTGGTTTGCCAATTCGTGGAATAGATCTTAAAAAGTCTTTACTTATATTACAAAAAATGTAATTCTTACTGCCTCAACCTAGCCTAATAAAGTACGGATTTTCTCCTTGAAAACCGTTTCCGAATCATACCTTTTTCAAACAGACCTTCTAAAGGCTATAATTTCCAAAATATTATCTAAAATTTAAATATAAAGTTTTTATTCTAAACTGATCGTCAATCTTTTTTTTCTAAAACGTGCATATCGATCCGAAATGTTTTTCTGTTTCGTTAAAACGAAAATACTTCACGTTATACCCAAAACCAGAAATTAAATTTATGTTATCTTATTGGTTTCTGTCCTTCAAAATATTCTTAATCAGTTCCTTATCGTTTCAACTACTGGCATTTGTCGTGGCGTTCTATCTCAAATTGATCAAAATAAAATGAGATTTGGTTGCCTATTTGGGAGGAGAAAATATTTTTTTTTTAAAAAACTTTTTAACATCTTCATTCAGCAAAACATTTTAAAAAAAAAACATTATTCGATTGAAAAGTTATATTTTAACATAAAATTTTGTAATGAAACATTTTTTAACAAAAACTGATTTTTTTAACAAAAATTTTTTTAACCAAACACTTATATTTGTAACAAAATAACACTTTTAAACAAACACATTTATAACCAAAAACTTATTTTTTACCACAAAACATCTTTCGACAACAATTTCGACAAAACATTTCTAAACCAAAACTTTATATTTAAAAAAAAAAACCACTCTTCAACAAAACGAATTTCACAACCAAAAACTTATTTTTCAACTAAAACAATTTTTCACAAAAACATAAACCAAAAAAGTGAAAGTTTTTAAAAAATAATCAACATTTTTTTAAACAAATATACAATGTTCTTACTCGATTACGTACTGGCATTTGTCGTGGCGCTCATCTCAAATTAATCAGAATGAATCTTAGATTTGGTGTCCTTTGCAAGGAGAACATATTATTTTTGAAAAAACACTTTTTATAACATTTCTCAGCAAAATATTTTTAAAAAACATTTCTGATTGAAAACTCTATACAGACGGTTAACCACCTAAGCCCCCACTTAAAGCCTCCCAGTTTAAAGCCCAGTTAAAGCCTGACCCACTTTAAAAACCCCCCTTTGGGCATATTGATTCCCGGTGCCTGTGACCACTAACCCCCCAAAAATCTAAGACTTTTTCTAACATACTTTATCTAAAATTCTAAGACTTTTTCCATTAACACTATAGCCCGAAAAGATCACGTGACCGGTATATGCAAGAAATAAGGTCGGCAAAAATATATTTTTTTCAAAATTCTTGAAATCACTTTTTTGGAAAAAAATGAAAAGGTTCTTTAGAAGTTTAAGACTTTTCCATTACACCAAAGTTCAAAAACGATCTATGTGACCTTCAAATTAGGAAATAAGGTTTGGTCAAGTACATAGTTACATCTGCTAGATTTACCCCTGTTGTAGTTACCTTTTATCTGTTGTAGTCACCCATTTTTGAGAAAGTTTATGTCAGTATATCTGTTGGAAGTTAACCCTTATAAAACTCCAAAACTCTAGACTTTTCAATTACATTTCAACTTTTTTGTTTTATGGCACATTTCTATTTTAATAACTCCATTGGAACATAATTGTTTATTAAACAGTAGGTGCGGTTAAGGACGTTTTAAAAGCTAGTAATTTAAGTTGTTTTCGGGTTTTCCCGTAAAGGTATAATCTTCCAAGGCTTGGAGTTTTTTTTTCTTAAGCGGCAATCAATTTAGATCGATGGAGCTGGATTATCTGGTTTGAGACTCAACATCTGTAGACATTGCTTTCCATGATGTTTGCCAGTTCTGGTAGTCATGTGGATTCTCTTCACGTTAATTTTATCAAAAATTTTTATCAAATAGTTATATATCGACCGTTCAAGCTCATTTTATATAAAAGTGGCATTTTTGAATCTTCAAATTTTCGGATTATTCTTTAAACTAGAATTTTTTTATTTTGTTTAATAATGAAATTTAAGTTAATGCTCTGTTTTTTTAAACACACAAAAACAGGCCAACTTTAATCAAATAGTTAAAAAAAACGAGAACTCTAAATTGGAAAATATTGAGTAATCATCTGTTTGGAGTTACCCGAGCAATCACTCTTGGAGTACCTTTTATCTAAGTTGTAGTTACCCTTTTTTTTCAAATCAGTTCAGGCGGTACAACGAGTAACTTACTGTAACAAATAGTGATCCAAAATTACGCCGAAAATTTTTTCTCTGGGCCAATAAACACCTAATTTGTGTGCAGTTTTGAACATAAAAATATTTTCAAACACGTCATGTGATCTTATTTTTTGAGAAGTAAGGATTTATCTAGTGAGATATTCAAACCTTAACTTTTGAATTATTCGTCAGTGTTTATTGTACTCCTTCGGTGTAATTGAGGGAAAAAAAGTCTTTAAAACGTTTTGGAAGTTGACCGCGCTGGATTTTTCTTTGACGTATTTGAGTATTTTCAAATTATGTACTTTGCCTTTCCTAAGTACTCAAATCACGCGAAGGACCCCTTAAAAACTGTAACGAATTTCTAGACTTATTCATTACAGTTATGGCTTCCGGTTTAAT
>SCLH01001062.1:35683-104976 GCA_004367855.1 Oikopleura vanhoeffeni | reverse complement strand
ATACAGCAATGCAAAAATAAATTTTAAAAAATTGAAATCTTAAAAACAAACGCACCAAACCACACGTAATGTAAAAATGTCGAGAACCCAACAAGGGAAATTTCTGGATTAACACCTATAGATTGGCAAGAATTATTTCAATCCAGAGGAAAATCGAGCTTTTGGTCTCGAACATTTTTTTTACATACTGTAAGTTGTGATTTAAACCTCAAATTAAACGGAGGTTTGAAGATATTGACACTTACGGCGATATGGGCACTGGAATTATTTAAGCTCAAAATCGTGAAATTGCTTTGGTTTTTCGGTGTCATTCTAGGCCGAATTACATAAAAATTAAGAAAATCGTAGATTTCTTATCATTTGAATAGTTTAATAGTTTCGAACGAAATGCTCATTTTGCCATTTTTAAGCAAAATAAGTTAACATGATTATTTAATTAATCTGGAACAAAATCACAAGAGCTTATAAAAAACTCTGAACTGATACAATTTGCTGAGGCGGGTTTTTTTTAGCGAAACCAGCAATCGGAGCAAATGTTCTCGAAAATGATTCATTCGATTCAGGAAATTCCAATTGTATCTCAGAGTCAATAAGTTGATACGCGAAAATCATATAATTTGCGACCGAGCCAATGACCAGTTAACCAGTAATAAACGTAAACATCGGTAAATTTTCAGTTTGTAGAGAACTGAGGCAAGTAAACCTTCGGAAATATAGTTGTAGGGGTAACTTTTGAAAAAAAAAATTTGACGTTTTTTGTTTTGACCTCATACACCACATGGTGGTGTAAAGGGCACTTTTTGTACTTTGAGACTGGTATGTAATAAAGACCTACAAATATACTTGTTACCCCTACAAAGTAACCCCTCCAACTATATTTTCGAAGGTTTACTTGCCTCAGTTTTCTACAAACTGAAAATTTACCGGTGTTTTTGCTTATTACTGGTTAACCGGTCATTGGATCGGTCGCAAATTATATGGTTATCGCGTATTAACTTATTGACTCTGAGATACAATCGGAATTTTTTGAATCGGATGAACCATTTTCGAGAACATTCGCTCCGATTGCTGGTTTCGCTAAAAAAACCCCGCCAGAGGGAAATATGAGATGGTTTAAACTTCCTGTTTTATCATTCGGATTTATTACTGTTAAATAATAAACTCCTATTTTGAAACAACATCCCTTTTAAAATTTATCGAAAACATCTCCGGAATTTATTTTATTTCTTAATTGTTTTATTTCTTGTCAATATAACTTGGAAGATTTTGCAGATTAAGAGAGCATGTACGCTCAAACTTAGTCCGCTTATGATAACAAATCCTTCAGCGGTATCTACGTGTTATAGATTAAACGAATGAAACAATCTCATAAACTATCAATTTTTATTTTTTAAAATTGTAATAAATTAAGGTAAAAAATTTATCTGGCCAAAATACATAGCGTAATTATAGTGTTTTTCTCAAAATTATGCTTGAATTTAATTAAGAAAAATTATCGATCATTTAAAGAGGAGCAGTCGCATATTTCTGCAGTTGAAAAGTAATAGTTTTCGCAATTATGACAGAAAAAAAAGGCATACCGAAGACCTGCTCCTAGCGATGTAGTCAATTCTATGTTTTATGTTGGTTATGACATATAAAATAAGGCAGGATCCTTCGATACAGCAGGGGTCGGCATAACTTTGAAAAACTGATTCGGCATCGAACCTGATCGAGATCGACAATTTGAAAAACCTGACGAAGTCAACCGATCGGACGACAATCTGAACTATGTTAATTGCCACAAGAACCAAATGTACTAAGTTACTTCTTTCATTAAAAAACCTAATCATAAAATTAATCTCAGAATTGTCAACCGATGTCAAATTCCCTGAAATTCATTTGGTAAACTTCCTTTAGTAAATTTTACTTTTCATTCATTTACAAAATAAATACAATTTACAAGAATAAAGCATTAATTTATCTATTCTATATATTTAATAATAATTATTTCAAAAATCCTGTGTTTATCACGGATGATATATACTATAGTACATACCGATAATAGTATACCAAGTACCTGAACCTCATATTGACAGCGCGCCCTTCACCACACAAGGGGGCGCCAGGTGTGGTAATTAGTAGAGGTCAAGAGGAGCGGTCAACGAGCAGGAGTAACTACTGAAAAAACCGGTATATACAGCTGAATTTCTTAGTAACGGCTTTTTTCGTCCGCCGGTTGAGACAAGCACCATATTACGAACTATAGCAAAGTAACTGAATTTTGGGCTGTTTATTTAATGACCCAAATATAGTACATGTCTCAAAAAACAACAAAAAAATTTGGGTCTGCTACCCGCGGCGGACGTAAAAAACGCCGTAAACGAGAAACTCAGGCTTTTGATATTTAAGAAATATATCCTGTAAAAATAATTTTAGTTTCTGCTACCGAAATGGAAATTCACTCTCACGCGTCATTTGGCGATTCAAATTATCCCCAAAGCAAAGAGTGTATTTGGCACCTAAGTGGACCCCCTGGAGAGCGCCATACAATTGTTGATATAACCTACGAGTTTTTTGAGCTTGAAATGGAGAGAGATTGCAATTATGATTATTTGGAAATTAAATCATATGGAAAAGGAACGGTTAAAAAGTGCAGAAATGATGCGGCAGATCCATCTCAGCCTACAAGTGTTGGCTCACACAGTCCTCCACGAGAAACTTTTGGACTTCCAGGTACGAAATTAATTTCAGAAAACGAAGTTTGAATAATAAGTGGGTCTTCAAAAGAGGGTTATTTCTATTGCGCGTGTTCGAATCCCACTAATGTTGTTCAAGTGATTGTGTTAGTGATTGCCTCAATGATTACGCACCAATCAACTTTGGCGCTCCCAATATCAAGCACCTTTGCCTATTATCATACCCAAGACAGTCACTAGGACAAAACTTTTCTTGCTGAAGGTAGCTGATTTTTTGATATGTTTCAGAAATCATAAATAAACATGATCTATGCAAAAAAAATTCACCAGATAAGTGTTCAAATACGCAGAACGGTTAACGCATAACTAAATGTTTGTCGAGCCCACCTAACCTCAACCTCACCTGCGTTCCTGTGTGTTGGAACACAGAGACCAAAATATTATGGGTAGAATTATTAGGGTCAGCAAATATTAAAATCAAAAAGTTCTCATTATTTTATGTTTCAATAATTTTGCTGAAATTCAGCAATTTTAAAGACAATTCTTATTTTGTTTTGGAAATTACTGAAATTGTTTTATTATCAGCTTCTGTTTTACAAATTGGAAACAATGGTCTGATTCGGACCATTTTGTTAATTTATTTATCTTTGGATAGTTGTGCTGAGTTTGAGCTATCTAAAGACCTTATCGGATAAGTTCTTTGCGAACGCCGAATAATAGAAAAATTTTTGCCTAAAAACTAGCTTATATCTTCCAGGAGGTTCCGTAATAGATATGCTATACCATGGTATGAAACAGGCTACTATAGTATAGTTTTTGAAGAAAGCCTATTTTGTATAATTTGCTTGTCTACGGACAGCCTATTAGTAACATCCGTTCGGTGCGAGTTTTTACCGCTAGGAACTACAGAAACAAAAATGTAATAATTACCTACCTTGAAGTCCAAAAGTAGCTCACTGAGAATAACATCAATTTTCTACCTTAGTGTGGTACTTTTGGACTTCTAGATAGAAAATTAGTGTCATGTGCTTTCTTGAGTCTATATCGATTACGCGACTTCCTGGTCGTTATAATGCTAGATTTTTGGCCAAATTTTTATAATTCGGCTTTTGAAAGAACTTATCGATATACAATTTTCAGTACTCAGACTGAGCTCAAATAATCTTAGTTGAATAATAAAATACAAAAATTGGTCCAATCCGACATTTCTTCCAATTATAAAAAAAAATAACTATATACATAAAAATCTTCAGAAATCTCAGAAAAAGATATAAATAAATTGGTATCGATAGATCAATTTTTTATGTATTAATTAACACCAGATATTATGTGCCTCAGTTTGAGCTATCTAAAAATATATCAGATGAATAATTTTTCAAAGCCGAATTAATGAAAAAATTTTGGCCAAAATCTAGCAAATAACGACCAGGAAGTCGCGTTATCGATATCTCCTATTCACATTTTTGTTAATATCCGGCCCTGATTAGGAAACGTAGTGTGTTTTTAAGTAGTAGGCCGAAATATAACAAAAATGTAAATAAGGGATATAAATTTCAATTTCTGATGGAGTTCAATTCAGGACATTTTACGCCTTGTTTATTAATTGTTCGAGTCATCTTGTTCAAAGTCTTAAAAAATGTTTTGATAAATTTGATAAAAAATAACACAAAAAATCTAATTTTTACATTTTCAAGTAAAGTATAGTAAACAATTTATTCTTCGTCAAAATTCACCTCAGTATTTGGTTATAAAAGGACATTATATTTTTTGGGAAGAAAAGTTCATAATATTTTGACATTAAATGTATATTTAAAAATAGGCATTAATTTTTTTGTTAAAAAAAGGGCATTATCTTATTCAGATAAAAAAGACCTTACATTTTTTTGGAAAAAAGGATTTTTAATTTAGTTCATTTTGTGAGAAGTCTGAGGTGTTTCAATAACATTGTGTTAGACATGATTAGGGTTCGGACTGGAGAATCGAGGACCAAAGGAAAACCGATATGCAGTGACACTTTCTGGTGTAAATTTGTGCTAAAATGTAAACCCATCTCATGGTCTGAAACAAAGTTTCAAAATTTATAATAAGGCCTTAATTTGTATATTTTGATGATAAATATAAAAAAGTTTAGAACGGAAATTTTACAAAAATTGGATATAGAAATTTTGAAAAACATAAATTTTAGATCTAACACGCGTCATATTTTCCAAAGATTTTTTTCCCATCTGGACCAAATGACCTTATTTTTTCAATTTAATCAATTAAGATCCTAGTCAGATTAAAATCTCTGAGCTAAAGCTCTCAAAATCTGTGATTTGTATGAAAACTTGAAAGTACAGGCTAATTCTCCGGTCGCTTCGATTTTTTTGTTTTCAATTTCAGCCTTGGAATTTACTTTTTGGTTTAAAGCTATCATTCGATGATTGAAAGTTACTGGTCCGAATGACTAGTCATAATGCTAGGAAAGTATAGTAAACAATTTATATTTTCATCGAGATTAACCAGTATCTGGTAAATGATTTCTTTATTCTATATCTGATGATCTTGCACTTTTCGTTCATAATTGTAAAACAAGGTTTATATTTTCATGTAAACCCGAAATCTTTTTTTCAGACTATAGGGCTTCGGCCGAAAACCCTTCAATTCATTCCGTCACCTAGATTAACCCCAGTCTGGTCAATGAATATTTTTTGTAATTTATTCTGCGAAGTTTTTTGTTGAATATATATTTAGCAAAATTTCTGCTCTTGAATGTTTCGTACAAAGTTGTTAAACAAGGTTATGTTAATTCAAAATTTTTACAGGGGGGGCTCATTTGTCCGAAAATGTTGATTTGGTAGAAATTTTGTCTGCAAAATCAATGTTAAGCGCATTCTGTTTGCATTTACTTTGAAAGAGCTGTAGCAATTTTCAACGTGACACACAAAAAACGTTTTTCAAAATTCAAATGATTCATTTCATTCTACTTTTTATTCTGTATTTCTCGGAAATCATAATAAGTTTTATTTAAATTTACACCATTGCCACCCTATGTGGATATTTAAAAAACTGTTTCCAATTAAATTTGTAAAATAGTTTGAGAAAAGCTATGTTATACATTTGAATTTTGATTATCAAAATTTGATAAAGCAGGATTCACAAAATAGCCTGTTAACTGCAAAAAATTTTATAAACCAGGATCATGAGATGATTTGAACACTAAAAAATGTTTTTCGTGGGTCTTTCGAAGATTTACATGTACTCGAATCACAAAAAAAAACCTCACTTAAAAGTAATTTCTAGAGCTAACATCAACCTTAAGAGAGTTTAAGTTGCATTTAGAGACTCAGTCATAAAATTTTCCTTATTATTTTGAAAATGTTTTTTATTGAAAATATGGACAATAATAAGATGATGAGAAGTCTTTTTATTCCTATTAGTAAACATAAAATTATTTTTATCGCGATTTGGAGGGATTTAAGGATTTTCGAGAAATTAAATCACTGTTTCTTAACAATCAAGGAACAAAAACGGAGATTTTTTCACCCCGACACCAATAAAATAAGGTCGAAAAATGTTTTGAGGTGGAAATATCATCACTTGTAAAAGCTCGTTTCTGAATGATCAGCCAATCAGAGCCCTCCAATATGTTTTTCGGGAGCACGATTTATTTTAATTATTTCTCCACTCGAATCGATATGTCAGTGTGGTTCTTAGTATTTTATTTCATCAAATTATAAAACCCTGTTTTTGGGCTTAAAATGCGACCAATACTTCCTCAATAATTTATAAGCTAGTTATTAAATATATCTTCTAGTTACTCTTCGGTTTCATTCTGACGACACAATTTCAAAGAAAGGATTCTCGTTGAAATATTCTCTCCGAACTAGGCCGTATCACCCTGTACCCTAAATTTATTGAAATTGAATCGTCTCGCCCGTTAAATGGATTGTGTACACAAGATGTGCCAGTGTAAAAATGGAAACATATTTTGTCTTCCGATTATCATATATGTAAATTATTTGTGTTTAAAAATTATTATGATTGTTTCTTCAGAATAACTATTTATCATAATATATTCACCTGCCTATCTATGCTTAGAATATTTCATACTTAGTTTTTAGGGTAAATTTAAAAAATGGTGTGGTTTGACTAAAAAAGGTTGGAATTTAATTTAAAAAAATGTGAAACTTCAAATAGTAACCAATTCAATCCTTTGACATAAATTTCTCTTTAAAAATTCAATCAGGGAAAAATAATCGGTGTCAAATTTCAATTTGAAAATTCAATCGAAAAAAAATGTTCTCAAATTTCGATTCGAAAATCTGAACTAAGAAATATAATTGGTGTCAGTTTGAATTTAATTTAAATTCCAAAATCACATTCAACTGTATTATCACATCCTCAAGTTAAGTTAAAAATATTTTGATCAGGCTTTGGTTGATTTTAAACAAACACGAAAATTCTAGATTGAAATTTGACCCTTATTATTGTTGCTGCTTTTAAAAATTTTTATAAAGCAAACCAAGGTATCGGAATAATGTTCACGATTGTGAATATACGATACATAGCTGGTTGACCAAAAAATTTTATTTGAAATTTGATCAGGGAAGTTTTTTTTTCAATTTCTGCACTTTTACTAATATCAAATTGTAGTCCAATTACTGAAAAACCTAACTCTTGTGAAAATTAAGACGATGACCCAAGTTTGAACTTTGCCCACTTTACCATTATTCTTGTAGGAAATTTACATTTTGAATATAATCTTTACTTCAATCCTTTGTTGCTGTCAAATAAATACGAGGTAATAAATACTTGTTTTGTGGCGTCTTTTCACCAAAAAATGCATAATTCAAAATATTCAAATTTTTGTGATTAAAAATCTGTAGTTCAAAGAAAGTGTTCAAATATTTTAAACGAAAAAAATTTCAATTCCAAATGTTATACGCTATAAGTAAAAAAAAACTTTTTCTGCATATTTGTAGTATTGCCAATGCGAATATACAGGTTAAAATATATATATGACGTCTTATGTAACAAAACTGGTTTTCAAATCAACGATGAAAACTACTGCTTCAAATTTGAAAATTGTTGCTCCAAATGAAGAAACAAGGCTGAAAATGTTAAATTTTTATATCAATTAGGATGCTCGAGTTCATATCATATATATATGTACAATCTTTTGTCGTTTCTATTCTGGTAAGAAACATTTCGGGACACGAATCGCATGATTACGTAACTTTTGATAATATTAAATGCAGCCAAAAAACACTAACTAACTTAACACCCACGCACTCAATTAGGCGAATACAAATACAGCTGAAGCAGGTTAGGATATGATTGATAGTTTTTACACATAATATGTCTTTCGTACGTAATGAATCATTACTTATGATGACTACGCTAATCATCACGTTTTTTTGTCCCGAAATAGTTCTTCACCAGAAATTTTTTTTTACATCAACTCGGGTATTAAAAGTGATATTTTTTTCAACTTATTTCTAATAAGTCTGATTGTTTCGAGATCATGAATATCAAAAACAAAAAAACTGGTAAATCCTTTTGCTCAAGTTTCGATTGAACAGTTCTTCAAAAATAACGAAAAAGGTTTTTTTGTCATTTTCGCCAGTAAAAGTTATATTTCTGATTGTATTTATAAATCTATTTGTGTATAGAAAAAACTGGTGTGCTCTGATTTTTTATTTCATTTCTTAACTCCCAGGATCACAATTTGGTAATTATTTTCTGAGCTCATCGTAATAAACACGATCTTAAAGATAATATATCTGGAAACAGTATCATAAACTATGGTGAAATTGTTGACCGTTTGAGCGCAGGAACACAAAACATTTCTCAATTTTAGACACAAAAAAAACGAATAAATTTTCAGAAAATATTTGACGATTTTATATTTCATTAAACTAAAACAGCCACGCTTGGATCAAAAATCTCAAAATTGACTCCACAGTACTTTTTTTTATTTTTATACAATTTTGTAGCAAGATAAGTCTTAACCATAATGATTTTTAAATGTTATAAAGATTTTCTATTAAATTTTTGTTTTGTTTTAGATGATACATGTATAATTTTTTGGAATTTTTCAAATCAAATTGAAAAAAGCAAGCTTGGGGAATGACAGCTATCAGAAAAAGGGAACTACCCCATGAGGCCCTATCTGACCGATTTGTAATAAATCTGTCCTTATGTCCGTATTTCATAAACATTTGACCTTCAAATTTTACGACTTCAATTTTCACAACTTATAACGCAGTTACTCAAGTGTGACATTATTCTGAAAATCATTTAAAAAGAGATATCCTTGAAAAAAGCAACTAATTCAATGCATAATAACGAAATTTACTAAATGTATTATCATGCCGCGTCAAAAACAATAATTGTTTGCGAATGTGATACACACCGAAATAAGGGCATTTGATTACGACTACTCATTTAGTGAACGTGGATTTATTAGATTCAATAATAAAGATGAAGCTATAAGGAAAAGATATGAAAAATGAAACTACTTGTTATAATTCTGAGTATTTGTAAGTAATACAGATTATTCTGGTCATATTTTGGTATCATATAACTTAGAAAAAATTATGTTGGAAAAACACAAAAATTTTTTTCAAGTTTGAAGAGATGGTTAAATTGAGATTCAACTCTGATTCATGAGACATGGATTTAATTCATTAGACATGGATTTAATTTAACAAATTTTACTTTTATAATAATTTGCCAAAGTAGCTATGGTACCTTTTTAAGAAAAACGCAAAACATCATTGCGTGACGCAAATACAGGATATCATCAAACGCGTTTCTGCATTCTGTAGCTAATCAAATTTTTGAAGACAAAACAATTTTCGTTTTTCTGAGTCGACTGGTAGTTGTCGGTCAAAACCGATGAAGTCGGTTTACAAAGAATTTCACATAAGTTTATATGATAACTGGCGCTTATAAACAGTTTTTCACCACAAATCTTTATGTATTTATCATGACATTCAATACCTTCATTTGATCAATTGTGAACCAGGTGTGTAATTACATTTTTTCGTATTTTAACTCGTAGACTTTAGACATGAATCTGTACCCAGATTCGGTTTATGGCGACGCGTCGCCATACTTATAAATCGAGTCATATTAGCAAAGTTTCATTATCAACATACATTTTTCAATAGCTTATAATTCTATTCAGCCAATTTGCTATACAATTGAAAAAACAAAAAACAAATTAAACGAATTTAAAGGCATTTAATGAGGATAAGAAAACGTCGTAAATGCGTCGTAAACTGCGATTAAATGGTGTATGGCGACGCGTCGCCATAAATCGAGTCTACGAGTTTATAACAACGTTATGTATCACGATGAAAATTAAGTAATTTTGGTCATTAAAATCCACGATAAATAAATATCGATAATAAAATGAAAATGATGGCTGAAAAAATGGCTTAACCCCCACCTGCACGAGATGTCCCAACCCCCCCACCTGCATGAGAGTGTTTCAGAACACACATTTAGTTAGATTGGCCATCATTAATATCGACTAATAGAAATAAAGGGGGGTTGTTCCGAATTACTGAAGGTAATAATTTATGGGAAAATAAAAAAAACATACGAAAAATTTTTTTTTGGTCGTCACGTGATCAAAATATAGCGATTCTTAAATATAGCGAAATAGCTCTTTCACCACCAGGTGCGCCGAGTGTCAAAATTAATAATGCCAAAGTTTACCTCCAAAAGTCACTCTAGTAAGTATATTTGCAGATCATTATCTTGTTCCAGTACTGTTTCAACTGCATTAAACAAAAATTGGCTCCAAAAGCATTACGGTCTGATGAGAAATTTCTCAAACTCACCAAAATTCTTAAAATTGAAAATAAGGGGAACTATCGGGGGTCTGTTCCGATATTCCACCGGCCAAAATGACACTTTCCCAAAATATTTTTGGTCTCTTTGTTCTGAAACACGCTCGTGCAGGTGGGAGTTAAGGGGAAGCGGTCGCATAAATGTACTGTTTTACTCCACTTTATCAGAAGACAAAACTGCTGCAAAACTTTTGAGAATAGTCATTTGGTAGATCTATCCTTAATCTACAAAAGTAATCTATCAGATTAATTTTGGCCGACCCTGGTGACCACCATGCAGCGAGAACCCCATCGATTGAAAGTCCCATGGATTGAAAGTAATTTTCCTGCAAATCATAGGCTTTGATCCAGAGAAAATTCCCTTGTTGTTCTCGAATAATTTTTTTTCATACTGTTTTCAGCTTTAATGATCACCCGAAGCATGAAGTCGTTGGTCTGACTATAAAAATAGCGCCTAATTGAAAATTTCAATTTTTTTAAATAATAAGCAAACTTTTCATATTCATCATTTTCATAAAAATGTGACATCCTGTAAAAACCTAATTTTTTACGAATTTTTCTAGAAATTTTTGCATCAACCGTTAAACATAGTGCCTAGTACGGATCTAGCCGACTAAACCTAGGGTCTACCTAAAAAGGGGAATTGGTTGCCTGGCGATAAGAATAACAAGTCTACACATATTTGGTTAACGTTTTATCATTCTAAAGTGCACAGAACAAGGTTAAACAAATTGAGATAGCTTTAATGAATTATCACGGGATATGTGAATAAGGACTTCTTAAGACTCTTAACTCATGGACTCGATTTCCGGCAAGTAGTGACCATTCACCATTCAAAAAATTTTCGGCGATTAAGGATGATTATAATATGCTTGTTATTTTGAGAATCTTTTTTTTGAGCAATTATCGCATTATGTGATTTTTGGATACGGTGGATTGACGGTTTACATTCAATGAACAGAAATACCAGCAATTAGTTATGGCATTCTAAGCGTTGAATGTGATATAGTTTCTAGAAATGAATCAGTTTTTGGACTTCTCAAGTTACGACTTACAATATACATTTTGAAAATAAACGTACTCACTCAATTCTCACAAAAGTATTTATTTTTAAAACGCCTTTTATTTTCCCCAGCACATTACTGGAAGCACCACAAATCCCCTTAAGCGTCGTAAATGCCGGATNGCTGAAAATGTTAAATTTTTATATCAATTAGGATGCTCGAGTTCATATCATATATATATGTACAATCTTTTGTCGTTTCTATTCTGGTAAGAAACATTTCGGGACACGAATCGCATGATTACGTAACTTTTGATAATATTAAATGCAGCCAAAAAACACTAACTAACTTAACACCCACGCACTCAATTAGGCGAATACAAATACAGCTGAAGCAGGTTAGGATATGATTGATAGTTTTTACACATAATATGTCTTCCGTACGTAATGAATCATTACTTATGATGACTACGCTAACCAGCACTTCTTTTTGTCCCGAAATAGTTCTTCACCAGAAAATTTTTTTTGATTAACTTTGGAATCCTAATCGATATAGAAGAAAGCGGTTATTAAAATGAGATTACTGGTCGGATGACCACAAAATTGATTAAATTTCAACTTTTTTCATTGCATGTTCGACCAAGCGGTAAATTTAGTTAACCGCAACCAGAAAGAAAATTATTAAAAGTGATATTTTTTTCAACTTATTTCTAATAAGTCTGATTTTTTCGAGATCATGAATATCAAAAACGAAAAAACTGGTAAATCCTTTTGCTCAAGTTTCAATTGAACAGTTCTTCAAAAATAACGAAAAAGGTTTTTTTGTCATTTTCGCCAGTAAAAGTTATATTTTTGATTGTATTTATAAATCTATTTGTGTATAGAGAAAACTGGTGTGCTCTGATTTTTTATTTCATTTCTTAACTCCCAGGATCACAATTGTTAATTATTTTCTGAGCTCATCGTAATAAACACGATCTTAAATATAATATATCTGGAAACGGTATCATAAACTATGGTGAAATTGTTGACCGTTTGAGCGCAGGAACACAAAACATTTCTCAATTTTAGACAAAAAAAACGAATAAATTTTTAGAAAATATTTAACGATTTTATATTTCATTAAACTAAAACAGCCACGCTTGGATCAAAAATCTCAAAATTGACTCCACAGTACTTTTTTTATTTTTATAGCAAGATAAGTCTTAACCATAATGATTTTTCAATGTTATAAAGATTTTCTATTAAATTTTTGTTTTGTTTTAGATGATATTATTTTTTGGAATTTTTCAAATCAAATTGAAAAAAGCAAGCTTGGTAAATGACAGCTTTCAGAAAAAGGGAACTACCCCATGAGGCCCTTTCTGACCAGTTTGTAATATATCTGTCCTTCTGTATGAGTAAATAGGTCATAATTGATATCTTTGAACGTATTTCATAAACATTTGACCTTCAAATTTTACGACTTCACTTTTCACAACTTATAACGCAGTTACTCAAGTGTGACATTATTCTAAAAATCATTTAAAAAGAGATATCCTTGAAAAAACTAATACAACTAATTCAATGCATAATAACGAAATTTACTTTATGTATTATCATGCCGCGGCAAAAAAGTGTTGCGAATGTGATACACACTGAAATAAAGGCATTTGATTATGACTACTCATTTAGTGAACGTGGATTTATTAGATTCAATAATAAAAATGAAGCTATAAGGAAAAGATATGAACAATAAAACTACTTGTAATAATTCTGAGTATTTGTAAGTAATACAGATTATTCTGGTCATATTTTGGTATCATATAACTTAGAAAAATTTATGTTGGAAAAACACAAAAACATTTTCTCAAGTTTGAAGAGATGGTTGAATTGAAATTCAATTCTGATTCAAGACATGGATTTAATTTAACAAATTTTACTTTTATAATAATTTGCCAAAGTAGCTATGGTACCTTTTTAAGAAAAACACAAAACGCAAAACATCATTGCGTGACGCAAATACAGGATATCATCAAACGCGTTTCTGCATTCTGTAGCTAATCAAATTTTTGAAGACAAAATAATTTTCGTTTTTCTGAGCCGACTGGTAGTTGTCGGTTACAAAGGATTTCACATAAGTTTATATGATAACTGGCGCTTATAAACAGTTTTTCACTACAAATCTTTCTGTATTTATCATAACATTCGAAACCTTCATTGGATCAATTGTGAACCAGGTGTGTAATTACATTTTCTTGTATTTCATCTCGTAGACTTTAGACATGAATCTGAACCCAGACTCGATTAATGGCGACGCGTCGTCATACTTATAAATTGAGTCATATAAGCAAAGTTTCATTATCAACATACATTTTTCAATAGCTTACAATAATATTCAGCCAATTTGCTATACAATTAAAAAACGAAAAAAAAATTAAAGGCATTTAATGAGTATAAGAAAACGTCGTGAATGCGTCGTAAACTGCGATTAAATGGTGTTTGGCGACGCGTCGCCATAAATCGAGTTTACGAGTTAATAACAACGTTATGTATCACGATGAAAATTAAGTAATTTTGGTCATTAAAATCCAAGATAAATAAATATTCGTTAAAAATGTTATTCGAACGCTCTACTGGTGACACCGGTCAAAATCGAGATAAGGAACGAAGCCATGCACTGATCAATGATACTGATCGCCATGCACTGATAAATTAATGATTAATTAATGATTATGGGCTTTTATGCCATTTTTTTAGCCAACATTTTTATATAAACGGCTTTTGAAAATGAGTAATCCGATGGAGTTTTTAAATAGCTCAAATTGAGCAAAAATATTAAATAAATGATAAAATTAAAAAATTAGTCGGAATCGGAGCATTATTTGCATTTTTTTGAGATCACTGAAATTGTTTAATTATCAGTTTTTGTTGAAAAGTTGGTCTGATTCGCATCATTTTTTTGTTGATTTATTTTTCTCTTAATATTTGTGCTCAGTTAGAGCCATCTAAAAACTCAATCCGATAAGTCGTTTTTAAACGCCGAATAAAATGAAAATGATGGCTGAAAAAATGGCTTGACCCCCACCTGCACGAGATGTCCTACCCCCCACCTGCATGAGAGTGTTTCATAACACACATATATTTAGATTGGCCATCATTAATATCGACTAATAGAAATAAAGGGTGGGTTGTTCCGAAATTTCTTGAAGGTTAATAATACATGGGAAAATGGAAAAAAAAATTACGAAAAAAATTTTTGGTCGTCACGTGATCAAAATATAGCGATTTCTCAAATATAGCGAAATAGCTCTTTTCACCATCAGGTGGCACCGAGTGTCAAAATTAATAATGTCAAAGTTTACCCTTCAAAAGTCATTCTAGTAAGTATATTTGCAGATGATTATCTTGTTCCAGTACTGTTTTAACTGCATTAAACAAAAAATTGCATCCAAATAATGCATTTCCGGTCTGATGAGAAATTTCTAAAACTCACCAAAATTCTTGAAATTAAAAATAAGGGGAACTATCGGGGGTCTGTTCCGATATTCCACCGGCCAAAATGACACTTCCCCAAAATATTTTTGATCTCTGTGTTCTGAAACACGCTCGTTCAGGTGGAAGTTAAGGGGGTAGCGGTCGCATAAATATAGGCGGGAATTGTTTTTAGATCAATAGTTGCTACTGTACCTTTTTCTCGGAGATAGCTTGAGGGATTCTCAAAATTTCAAAAGTAAGTCAGAGGAAAGGTTTCGGGATTCACCCGAAAAATATTTTTGTGGCCCGCCGGATATCCGGTATACCGGAAAAAACCNAGATAAATTGTAGTTCGTTACATTTGAAAATGTATAAAATTGAATTAATTTTTAAAAAAATTAATTACAAAGCCCACTTTTACCAAAAAGCTCGTGTGTTGCTCAATTGTCCTCACTTACTGTATTTGCGAAAATCATTGAAGTGACTTATCAGGGCAAAAAAGTACCGAATTGGACTGACGTCATCCATGTACGCGTTCACACGCTAGAGAGGCTTTCAACTTGAATACTATCGGGGAACATAATCTGCTTAAAGTGAGTGGGTGTCGCAAATTTGAGCCTCTTCCGAGGGCCCATTTCCGCAAACTAGCAAAGGGATAATTCCAAAAACATTTGTTAACTAACAGAACCAACCTTCACGGTAATTTTGAATTTAACAGTAATCTGATACATTCCACCTACCACACACCTACGCTTTAAAAAAAAAGCTTCTTAAAAAGAACACGGCATTCGTACCTACTCCTTCAATTTCATCATTTTTTATTATTTTTTGCGTGAGGCTCCAGAGAAGCCAATAACAAATAATGCAAATGCTTTGTTTTAAATTTTGCTTCGCGCCCAAAACAGGCAAAAAAAACGAGAAAAAAATTATTGATTTATTTATGATTTTAAATTGAAAGTGCGCTCATTTGTTTTTTTTTGACGCTACCGAGTAAAAATTGCTACAAAAATTCCTTAAAAGTGTTTTGTATTTACGGAAAAATGTATTCTTGAAGCATTTTTTCTTGGTTTTTAAATTTTCAAAATTAAGGCTTCAAAATGAAAAGTTGCATGGCCCCCCATGGAAGATCGCCAGCAAATTCGAAAAAAACTCGTAGTTATTGTCAAAACAAGTATTCTGCTTTGCAGTGCAGTATGAGTCGAAACTGTATCTCTTCAAAACTGGTTGGAGGAGATAGCTTTCCTGAGCCCCCAAACTGACCATTCAACAATTGGCTAAAAGATGAAAAATTGACATGGCCCACAAGAAGACGCCAAAGCAAATAATTTCGAAAAAAACTCTTAGTTTATTGTTGAAACAGTTTTGTGCCTTTCAGATGCGGTATGAGTCGGAAACCATAAATCTCTCAACTGGTGGAGGAGATAGCTTTGCTGAGCTCCGCAAACTGATGCATTTCAAAATTTTATTTTTGGTTTTTTTCGCAGTTTTGTTTCCGCTGAAAGCAAAATTTTAAAAACAAAGCGCTTTTGCTTATTCGTAAAGCTTTCTCCCGGAGCGCCTGAACACATAAAAAATAAATAGAAAATGTGAAAATAAAAGGAGTAGCACTAAACTGCGTGTCTTTTTAGGAGGCTTTTTAGAAGCGGTAGGTGAGATTGTATCAGATTATGTTAAATTATAAATTTTACCGCGAAGGTTGGTTCTGTTAAGTAAAAAATGTTTTTGGAAATATCACGCTTTGCGTAGTTTGGCGGGAAATTGACCTTTGGAAGAGAAGAGGCCCAAATCAGCGACACCCACTCCCTTAAGTACAAATCAGATTTTGCAGATTTTCATCCGAATTTCCCCACCTTATTAAGCCTAAAAAATTGGTATGAGATAATTTTTTTTATCACAGTGATTGACCTTTAAAATCTTTTTTATGTAACTGAATTGTTTTTATCATAGGTAAATTTGATATTAAAGCCGTTTAAAAAAGCGTTTGAAAATATAAGATTTGAAGACCTCACAACCTCCTTAAAATCTCAATAATATTAAACTGCTCGGAAATCTTTATTGGGATTTCCTTCCAATTTGGATATGGAATTGGAAATATAAGATCGGATTGGCGTCAATCCGTTTAAATCCAATTAAGTTGAATTGTCGGTTCAATCTGATCACGTTGTTTCAAGTCTATCTGCCGACCCTTGTCAGGAACAGCATTGTTTTGCAGAATGTGAATACACACCGAAATAGGGCATTTGATTACGACTACTCATTAGTGGAACGTAATTTATTAGATTCAATAATAAAGAATGAGCTATAAGGAAAATTATTGAAAATGAACTACTTGTAATAATTCTGAGCTATTTGTAAGTATACAGCTTATTCGGTTATATTTTGGTATTTATAATTAGTAAAAAATTTATGTTTGGAAAAACCCAAAATTTTTTTTCAAGTTTGCGAAGCATGGTTAAATTGAGATTCAACTCCTGATTCATGAGACATTGGATTTTAATTTACACATTTTACTTTAATAATAATTTTGCCAAAGTAGCTACTGGTACTTTTTTAAGAAACCCGCAAAAAACATCATTGCGTGACGCAAATAAGGATGATCATGCAAACGCGTTTCTGCATTCTGTGCTAATCAAATTTTTGAAGACAAAACAGATTTTTCGTTTTCTGAGTCGACGTGGTAGTTGTCGGTCAAACCGATGACGTCGGTTTTACAAAGAATTTCCATATAAGTTTATATGATAACTGGCGCTTTTTTAACAGTTTTTCACCAACAAATCTTTATGTAACTTTACATCCCTGGACATTCAATACCTTCATTTGATCAATTGTGGAACCAGGTGTGTAATTTACATTTTCTCGTATTTTAACTCGTAGACTTTAGCACAATGAACTGTACCCAGATTCGGTTTATGGCGACGCGTCGCCATACTCATAAATCGAGTCATATTAGCAAAGTTTCATTATAAAACATACATTTTTTCAATAGCTTATAATTCCTATTCAGCCAATTTGGCTATACAATCTGATAAAAACAAACCAGAAAATTAAACGAAATTAAAGGCTATTTAATGAGGATAAGAACGTCGTCAATGCGTCGTAACTGCGATTAAATGGTGTATGGCGACGCGTGCGCCATAAATCGAGTCTACGAGTTTAATAACAACGTTATGTATCACGATGAAATAAGTAATTTTGGTTATTAAATCCACGATAAATAAATATCGATAATAAAAATTGAAAATGATGGCTGAAAATGGCTAACCCACCTGCACGAGATTCACAACCCCACCTGCATGAGAGTGTTTCAGAACACACATATAGTTAGATTGCCATCATTAATATCGACTAATAGAAATAAAGGGTGGGTTTGTTCCGAATTACTTTGAAGGTAATATTTATGGGAAAATAGAAAAAACAGCAATTACGAAAAATTTTTTTGGTCGTCCGTGATAAATATAAGCGATTTCTTAAATATAGCCGACCATAGCTCTTTTTCACCACCAGGTTGGCGCCGAGTGTCAAAATTAATAATGCCAAAGTTTACCTCCAAAAGTCCTTAGTAGTATATTCTGCAGATCAGTATCTGTTCCAGTACTGTTTCAACTGCATAAACAAACAATTGCATCCAA
The DNA here is from genome assembly GCA_004367855.1 of Oikopleura vanhoeffeni. Taxonomy (NCBI): domain Eukaryota; kingdom Metazoa; phylum Chordata; class Appendicularia; order Copelata; family Oikopleuridae; genus Oikopleura; species Oikopleura vanhoeffeni. The sequence continues at coordinate 86,366 of SCLH01001062.1, read as the reverse complement.
ATAATGCTTTTACGGTCTGAATGAGAAATTTCTCAAAACTCACCAAAATTCTTAAAATTAAAAATAAGGGGAACTATCGGGGGGGGGGGTTTTTTTTTTTCCCCCCCTGTTCCGATAATTCCACCGGCCAAAATGACACTTTAACCAAAATATTTTTTGGGTCTCTGTGTTCTGAAACACGCTCGTGCAGGTGGGAGTTAAGGGGTAGGGTCGCATAAATGTAACTGTTTTTACTGCCATCTTTAATCACGAAGAACAAAACTGCTGCAAACTTTTTGAGAATAGTCATTTGGTAGATTATCCTAATCTACAAAAGTAATCTATCAGATCTTAAATTTTGGCCCGACCCCTGGTGACCACCATGGCAGCGAGAACGACCCCATCGGATTGAAAGTCCAATGGATTGAAAGTAATTTTTCCTGCAAATCATAGGCTTTGACTCCAGAGAAATTCCTTGTTTGTCTCGAAATAATTTTTTTCATACTGTTTTTTCAGCTTTAATCGATCACCCGAAGCATGAAGTCGTTGGTCTGACTATCAAAAATAGCGCCTAATTGAAATTTTCAATTTTTTTTAAATAATAAGCAAACTTTTCATATCATCATTTTCATAAAAAATGGCTGAACATCCTGTAACAACCTAATTTTTACGAATTTTTCTAGAAATTTTTGGCCATCAACCGTTTAAACCATAGTGCCTAGTAGGATCTAGCCGACTAAACCTAGGGTCTACTATAAAAGGAAGAGAATTGGTTGCCTGGCGATAAGAATAACAAGTCTACACATTCTTGGTTAACGTTTTTCATTCTAAAGTGCACAGAACAAGGTAACAAATTGAGATAGCTTTAAATGAATATCACGGTATGTGATTAAGGACTTCTAAGACTCTTAACTTGTGGACTCGATTTCCGGCAAGTAGTGAACCATTCCACCATTAAATCGATTTTACGACGCTTAAGGGGATTGGAGTGCTTCCAGTAATGTGCTGGGGAAAATAAGGCTTTTTAAAACTAAAATATCTTTTTGTGAGAATTGAGTGAACGTTTAGTTTCAATTGTTATTGTGAGTCCGTACCTTGAGAAGTCAAAAAACTGATTGCATTTCTAGGAAAATATTATCACATCAACTTTCAAATGCAGTAAAACCTAATTGCTGGTATGTTCGTCTGTCATCTGAAGTATACCGTCATATGCCACTAGGTCCAAAAATCCACATATGCGATATTATTGATCATAAGAAAAATTCTCTACAATTAAACCAAGCATATTTATAAATTCATCTTAATTCGGCCGAAAATTATTTTGTGAAAATTCCTGCTTGAGTATAAATATAGGCAAAATGAAGACTTATTTTACAAAAAAAAGTATACCTCACGAACGGCACATGCGATTTCTTTTCTCTTTTTCATAAATTCTTCTCTATTATCTTATTAAACCTTTTAAACCAAGCAAATTTTAATAATTTTTTTATTTTCTACGCACCACTTTTCATAGCTGAATTTACTGCGCGCCTTAATTACATTTGTTTGGATGAAAATTGGAAAATATGAAAAAGGGGCAAAAATCCTTAACAATTTATAATAATCAAAGATACTTTCATTTAATTTATTTTTCGGCTGGATTATTATTCTCGTGCTTTGAAGACTATCTATGTCTATAATTTATAAATAAATGAATATTTTTGCAAGCAATCGATATTCTAGAACTAGTATCGATAGTAACTGAACTTTTTTTTAATTGGCAATGCAATTTCTCGTGTGCTGGATGGTCGGATACAAGAAAATAATACCGCGAATTTGAGACCGTGGTCGAAAATAACTACTGCACCCAATCACACACTTAATACATTAATGACAAGATCAGTTATAAAAGTATCGATTAACTTGAAGACATAATGACGTTTGTGCGTTTTTTTTTTGGAAATTTTTTACTGTATTAAGTCTGCCAGTGCACAATTTTTTTCATCTGAATATGATTTCTCCCACTTAATTAGCGCATAACACCCGAAAATGCCTGAAGTTTATAAACTAGTCGCCTTCAAAAAAATTTAAAGTTGGATAATGAGTTTAATGAAAGTGGTTTTTATATTTTTCAGATACTTAAGTATGTTAAAAAATTAAAAATGTAAAAGTCGCAAGATGAACACTTGTATTGAAACATAAAAAAAATAAATTTTCAGCATTTTTTTTCTTTCATTAATCACTCCGAAAAAATGCAACCAATCTGCCACATCGCTGCTACCCCTTAAGTACAAATCAGATTTTGCTGATTTTCATTCGAATTTCCCACCTTATTAAAGCCCTAAAAATTGTTATGAGATTTTTTTTTTATTACAGTGATTGACTTTTAAAATATTTTTTATGTAACTGAATTGTTTTTATCATAGGTAAATTTGAAATTAAAGCCGTTTAAAGCTTTGAAAATCGGCTGCGGACCAAAAGCCATTAACTTTTTTGGCGCATGTAAACAGCAAGAGAGCACTACAGTGAAACATCAGCCGCTGAATTAAACGGATTGAGGCGCGGTGCGACGTTGCGGGGAAATCAAAAGAGGAAATGAATATTAGGCGTAAATTAAGAAAATGTCAAATAATGAGAAGTAACCGCCGCTTCCTGTAACTAGAAATATCAACATAAAAATCGGCAAAACAGCTTTAATATGGAAACAGCTTTAACTTAATAAAGATTCCCCCTAGTGAAACCACGGTATATAAACTAACTTTTGTAAGTTATATCAACAAATAAAATATACATGAGTGGAAAATATTCCATAATTCCCGAATTTATGGCAACTGATTTTGGGACTAGGAAAAATCTATTTTTAATGCATTTGGACAAGTGGGGAACGTGACAATTCTCATCGTTTTTCATTTTAAGGAGGACAATAAATATTTCAATATCATATAAATAAGAAATACAACAAATCCTTAAATTTGATTTGCATGTACAAACATTGAAAAAATGTTCCGCAACAGTCCCGTCTTGTCGCCTAATTATTCCACTACTATCAAACATCCGAACCGAAAAAGGCGTTTTAAAATATGCCTTACAATGAATGAGATCCCGTTGATAAACAATCGGGACAAGATGGTCATAAAGGTCGATTCCCGGAAAAGGTGAATCACAGTTCATATCTGTACTGTACAAGGTCCTCTTGCTAAGCGGCCAAGAATGAAGACTATTCGATGAAGATTCTTCCAACTTCAGTGCAAATTCGAAACATAAATGAAATTTTACCCGTTTTGGGGCCCGGTCCCGAACTTTTGGCTTCGCGACAGCGAACAAACCAGAACTGCAAATTATCCAGAAAAACATGTCAATTCGACATGTTGAAATTGCATGGAATATGACTCAATCGGTGGTGCTCCGCTTCTGGAGAAAATTCTGATGTCAAAAAATGAAAGAAAAAATCTAAAAATTATTATCTTCAAAACTGTAAAAAGCAGCTTGAGGGTGAGTTGATCTCTTTTTTAATTATACAAGACACTCTGTTTCTGAAACTCTTAACTGGCTTTTGATATGAAATACATTCATTTGGACCGCTCGAACAATCCGTCTAAATCCGATTTTAAGTTGAATTGCTCGGTTCAATCTGAATCACGTTGTTGTTTTCAAGTCTATCTGCGACCCTTGTCAGGAACAGCATCGCTGGCAGTTTCGCTATTGGCGCCGACAGTAGCAGCAAGAACAGGCAAGTGGCTCTTGCTCAATACAATGAAAATCCACNAGCAATCGCTGGCAGTTTCGCTATTGGCGCCGCAGTAGCAGCAAGAACAGCAAGTGGCTCTTGCTCAATACAATGAAAATCAAATATGCTCTTTAATAATAATTTATGATTAGATGATAAATTAAGCTATTTTGTTATTTTGTTTTAAATTTTTGATACACCTTTTGATTGTACCTGAAAAAAAAATATTGTATGTGTTTTCAAAAAACGTTGAAATTTAATTTGAGGTGCTTCAGGGTAGAATCCTGAGCAATAAACATATAATAGAATAATCTTGCTGCTCGTATGAATGTTTTTATTCTTAAATACATACCCATAATATGGGTCCCATATTAATACTTTTATATCATCATCATTTATGTTGTTTAATTTAGTTTTAGTATTTTATACCTTTATTTTGCGAGAAATATCATTTTTCATTAACTTCAATGTCATCATATTATTTTAGAGTAGATTTTACAGAACGCTTGTACTAACTAACAGTTCGAGATTCAAGAAAGCAAGAGAAAAAAAAGTAAAATGTTCTTTGAAAATTTGATTCTTGTAGCGTATTACCGTTGGGGCACAATTTGTGACTCACAAAGTACCCATATTGATTACAATTTCCGAGTTCATATAGAATTTTTTTTCTTTATTGGTTACGAAGTATTGACGAACATTATGATTAATCACGTAAACGTAATTTTCATTCAGATCAAACCCTTTCCTGCTTCATTAGTGGTTTTATTGCCCCGATTGGAAGTGTTGGTGTAAAGTGAGTGAGTGCTAGATTCAATATTTTCAACAGTTACATGTACGTAATCATCACGCAATTCGTGTCCCGAAATGAGTTTTCACCATAGTAGAAACAAATAAAGATTTTAAATTAACTTTGGCAGCGTAATCGATATGCGCCGATGAATAACTTGTCATAAAACTGAATATTTAAAGCCGGTGATTTCGGAAAATTTAGTTTTTTAAATTTTGCGAAAGAAATGAGGAAAATTTTTAAAATATATTTAAATATTTTCGACCAAAAATAAAAAAAAATTATATAATTGTCAAACAGCATATAAAAATATGTGGTCACTAACGCGGAAAGTTTACGTGGCCAGTTTTAGTTGCTTTTCTGGTTGATTCTAAACAAACTATTGGAAAATTTAGAACAATAAATAAGGAAAATTTTAGGAACTTTTTTCATAAAATTATCAAAATTTGACGAATTCGAATCGTTAAATTCTAACTCAAAATTATCTAAAAAAGCAATAATACGGAAATTCAAAAGTAACAAAAATTGCCTAAATTGTGAGACATTACTTTGGCGGTATATTGAGGGAAATACCCAGTAAAAAGTTTTTCGTCAAGATCCCATATCCGGATCTGTCTCTTAGCATGGACACCCCTTAGTAACATTGTATTAACCTCATAGTTTAACGTTAAACCGCACAACCTGACAGTTTTCAATTCACCGTACAAAACGGAAATCGGCAAAGTTATATCGGCTTGAAATGAGCATCACGTTTCCTCAAAATAACGATTTTAAATTAAAAATTGATAAACGGTTTTTTCTTCTTGTTATTTAAACAGTTATTTGATTAAAATGAAGTAATAGAGCACAAAGAATTGAGCTGATACATTCAACCTCAAAATATTTCAAGGTTAATTAACTACATAAAGGTACATAAAGGTAACGCTACATTTTTTATGCTGTTGATTCAATAGGAGGTATAACAGGATTTTGCATGGAAAGTTCATATCGTTGGTTATCCATTTTAACTTGCATTTGGTCTACTAGACTGTCCAATCGGGTGATGTCATTCTTCATCTTCACGAAATAAGACTTGTTTCCGACAACATTTTTGTAGTTTTTGTTTATGAGGTCCCATTGGGTTCTGGAAAAAGGTCAGAAAATATTGAAAAACAAAAAAAATTTGGTTTTCGAGATAAACCGTATGTCTCATTTTTGCTCCCGATCTTAGTTCTTGCTAAAACCGGATTGACACCGATTATGGGTCAATAAGCATAACAATTTGATAAACATCTACGTGTTTTTAACTTCGAACGTTTTGATTGGCGGAGGTTAGCTTCAGCAAAAAAGTAACATTGAGAGCAAAAATGTGACATTCATTTTCTCATACAATACTGATTGTGCGGAGCGTTTCAGAAGGCGGCGAAGGTTAAAGTTACTTAATATAAAAAATGAACTTTCTCGGACCGCTCGGAACGCTCCCCACGATTAGTATTGTAGTTAAATTTTTGATGGTCAAAACCTCATTTATTATCAGCTTTTAGTTAATTCCAAATCACCGTCAAATTGAGTAAAAAAATCTACAGTTTTTGAGTCAGAATTTTGCTGGTTACGTCATTTCAATTGGATGATAATTGGCCTCAAATTAGCTTGCTAATTGACCGCTCAGTATTATAATGCAACAAAATCTGTTAATTTGGTAAAACATTAATCAATCATTTCAATTTGACGCCCATTATTGCCAAATTAACATGACGTGACTAGTGAAAATTGTGACTCAAAGCTGTTTACTTTTTAACACAGTCTGAGGATGATTTAAAATAAATTTAAAATTATTCAGGATGTAATTTTGTTTCTCGGGGAAAAAAAGGGTCTCGAGTCGAGAGTCTCGTGCAGGGGTCGGCAGAACTTGATCGGATCGACATTTTTACAATGAGGTTTTTGTTAACCTCCGATCCGATCAAGATAGATCCGATCAGGGTTTGGAAATCTTTGATCTGATCAAGTTTCATCCGATCAGGTTTTTGAAATCTCCGATCCGATCAATTTTGATCCGATCCGATTTTCGAAATCTCCGATCCGATCAAATTCGATCCAATCAGATTTGAAAAACAGTCTGCCGACCCCTGTTCTCGAGATTGATTTACAGATTAGCCAATGAGCGTGCGCCTAGCAATAAATAAACCAATTATATTTTAGTTTCCTTTTTTTCTATCTCGAGACTTTTTTTTCCTGAGCAATTAAATTACACACTGTGATTTTAACTAGAATTGAAATTGCATGAGTTTTTTCGAAAATTTTCGGTAAGAAATCGGACAACTCTTGATTTGACTACTATACAGTATAGTTTATACTACCAATGGATTCGACTGTATATAAAACTCTCAGAAAAATTGTCTCCAGATTAACCTTGTTTATAACTTATAACCTGTCATGAGTCATGACGAAAGTTTTTATTTAAGAAAGTTCTCTGAATGAACTTTTTTATTTACTTATTTTTGAAATAAGTTTATTGCTCGAGAAAACCTGAAGGCATTTTGGCTTTTTAATCAGTACGTATGGTCCTAAATGGGACCACAAAATTTTCTGATGAGATAAAAAGATATCGAAAATATTGGTTGTTTTTCACGTGTTTTGTGAAGAATCTATCTGGAAATTTCCTTAGCTTGTCAGGACAATAAAAAAAGATAGTGACGTGCAAAATTTGTCGTCAATATCTAAATTTATTGCTTTGGCAAAGTCAAGAAAATTTTCGATCAATTTTAATATATTTTTCGATCAATTTCAATAAATTCTATCTAAGAAACGGTTAAAATAATTTGAGAACTATTTATAAATCAGTCCCATCTTTTGTGATTTATCATGTCATGACATTATGTCAGGAGAAGGTGATTTGCCAGGACAGCAAATTTGAAACTGATTAATATTGATGGTGTTTTTGGGAATTTCTAGGGTCACCCTAAACTGGTTTGGTTTCCAGAAAAAAGTATTTTCCTTTATAACCTGTTATCAGAATCCGTAAAATTCGATTTTCGGAATCTTTTTGGGCAATTATTTCTGTTTTTATTGGAAAAATTAACGTATCGTCATTTCACGAGAAAATAGAAATTTGTCTCTCAAAAAAGGCTTTTTTACATATGGTTTTTTACAAACAAATTATCTTATCTCGTAGCGTCGCCTTAAGAAAATATTTTCTAGAAATAAAGTTAATGATAAGGAAAAAACGGACTTTGGTCACACGTGACCAAAAAGCAACGCTGAGAGTTATGACCATGCATTTATAAATAAAAAAAATAAGGAATGCGCAAACGTGCTGAACGTAATGACTTATATCTAAAATTCGGAAAAAAGGTACCTTTTCAGCAAATAATAGTTAAACTTTGGCTTGATTAAATCTAATTTGGGCCCTTTTCCCGAATTTCCAATATATCAAGGATATCACTTATACTGTATACGTTTTATACTGTATACAACAATTTGAAACGTGACGTCATAAATTCTAAGATTTTGTGGAAAACTGCCTCGAAAAAATGAAATGTCTGTCTAGGTTATATTTTCAATATAAACATCTGTAAACAAAATCTCCTTCAAAAAAATTTTCTTGTATAAAACTTTCAAAAGATTTTCGGTTGTATCTATCTTCGATGTTCTAAAGTTATATTTCTAGTTTAAATTGTCTATTTCAGTCAAAACACTAATGTAATTTTCTATTATTTTTCGTGACCTTTAGCTGATATGTTCTTCCAATTTTTGATATTTCGACTCGAGTGATTCAAACATACTATTAGCACTTTCGTCATTAGGGTAAGCATCCTCTGATATCTGGATTTCATCTTTTTTTAATTTAATTTCTTTTTAGACATGGAAAAGGATATTCATCTCTTCAAATTTTACCTGTTTTTCAACAAAAATTTTTTTTAAATCATATTCTATCAAAAATTTTGGTCTGCGGGTATTGAAAAGGTGACTGTTAAGCAAAAATTACTCTGCAGTGAATTTATGTATCAAATTCGATTATGCCAATTTGAAGAACGTGGGCAGTAAAATGTTTATGTCGTTAAATTTTGCCTATACTGTATAACTTATAGAGTATAAGCTATACACTTTTCACAAAAATTATATTTATTACGGTAGTTGCTGGGGCTTTTATGCCGTTTTTTCAGCCAACTTTTTTATTTAATTCGGCTTTTGAAAACGACTTATCCGATTGAGTTCTTGGATAACTCAAACTGAGCACAAATATTTACAAAATGGGCCAAATCAGACCACAGTTTCCAATTATACAATAAAAACTGATAATTGAACAATTTCAGTAATCTCAGAAAAAAATGAAAAATGGTCCGATTCGGACCAACTTTTTTTCATTTTATTATTCACTAGATATTTGTGCTCAGAGCTACATATGTATGTAAAAACTTAATCGGATGAGTTGTTTTCAAGAGCCAAATTATATTAAAATTTTTACTCACACAGAAGCATGATAGCGTCAGCAACTACCGTAACAGATAAACTTAAAAATATGCTTATCGTATGAAAATATATAATCCACTGAACTTTCTAAATTCAACCTATTGTTTTTGTTATTTTTTTACTGAATTTTAATTTTTAGGTAAAAACAGTGACATTTATAAAGAACCCTAACCACAACCCGCTTAACGACATTTAGTCAGTATAAGATATTAACAAGGTTAATTTGATACATAGAAAGCATAAAAAGCTCGATAAAATGTGGCAGACCAAAAATATCACGAAAGTTCATTTTTTGTATAATCAGATAACTCTAGCGTGAAAATTTGTACTCAAAACTGATTTGGCCTAATAATTCCAAAAAGCACACGTAACGGGTTTGAAATGCAAAGCGTAAAATTGGCACGGAATCTCTACAAGAGACGTTATGATCTTTTTTATGATGCATATTGAAAGGAGTATACATTTTGATTGACAAAATTAAGAGTCTTCGCAGAAAACGCATGAATTACTTAGTTGATAGAATGAGGGTCAAACGCGAACGTTATTCCAGAGGACAAAAGATCTCCTTCTGAATTAAAAAAATGCGTATTTTTCTGGAGGAAATAATCAGCGCAATTTCATGATTTCATTTTCGTTATGATTTTTTTATTTGCCTCACAAAGTTTTGTTGGGAACTGCAAATTAAACACTTGATTGGCTTTAATTACAAAATTGGCCCAATTGTTAAGCTGTTGCAACCACCGAATTTGATTTATTTCATTCATTCCCTGAGAAAATATTTTTTGGAATTTGCAAATCTTTCGGTTTTTAAATTGTTTGTTTTAAAAATCTCGTTTTTGCGTAGAAATCTGATAAAGATAAATGATATAAATTTAGTTCGATGGTTGCATCAAACTAGCGACTTGACTAAATTTTTAAGAAAACTAAACATTATACTGAATTTCGAAAAATATGTCGATTTTGACGAAATATATTGCCTATTTTGAAATTCCGGCTTCACGAAAAATAACTCAGTAAAACATCAGCTGTCAGATGTTCTTAAATGTACACATTATATCCCTAAGTCTCTTATAATCCGGAAATAATAAAATTTAAGCTATTTGAAATCCTTGACCATGCCAACATAATAATCTTCTTGAGTTCTTTGTTCTAATAATTCTTCGAGTTTACTAAGTCTATCCTCTAACGAGTTGGATTGATTACTCAGCTGAGTGACCTCTGAATAATTATTTAATCTTTGTACCAACCACGGAAAAACGGTCAATTTGGCTTCAATGGGCTTTAAATTTATCTTTCCGTGAAATTACTTTTTCATTAATTTTGAATTTCACACGAAAAATATTCGGATTTGAGAGTAATTTCCATGTTTGTTAATATAAATGGCCTATTATTTTCAAGTTGTTTTGGGGAAAATATCAATTTGAATAACATGAGAGTTTAGGAGCAATGAAAATGCTCGTAATTGCTTCGGGTCGCTACAAAACGCTACAAAATTTTTTTGATAATTTATTTCAATTTTTTAGTAATTTCTTTAAAATAATATTTAAAAAAAAATGGGATTGATGTAAGCTAACTTTATCTTCAGTGTTTTTTTTGGCTTTTGTTTGAGCCTATTTTCGAAAATAAATGTGATTGGCCAAAATTTTGAAAAATATTGGGAAGAAATATATTCTAATGGCTTGTCGTCTTAAAATTTTAAATGAAATTTTTGAGAATAAAATCGTGAAATTTGATAAAGATTCTCTATAACGACTTTTAATTGAAAATTTGTGATACTCGTATTTCTACGCGGTTTGTACGCTTGAAATATAAATAATTTTTAGCCCAATTATGAGCTTGAGAAGTGAGGAGATTAATGATTTAAAAACGGTCTAACGAAAATGTGCGAAATTTGGGGAAAATATTAACCGGGGAGTTGAACAAAAGCTTGTTTCGAAACTTTTTTTATGTGCCAAGTCCCAAGTGTAATTATGAACTTATAATTATTTAAATATTTCAAATCGTCATAATTAATTAAAAAAAATCGTAAAAAATCGAACTGTTTCCGGTACTGACAGTGTAGATGCGTTTGTCGGTAAATTAAAATATTTTCATCTTAATCTTTCAACGATAGTATTCTAAATAAACGGTACATTCTCGTTTCGAGAAAGTTTATTAACAAGGTCGAAAATACCAATCCGAACGTTTCTTAAGAGGGTGGTGGCGGCGAATAAAGATTTAATGAAAGCTGTTTAGGTTCAGCTCTTGAAATTTACCTTCTCTTGAGCGACTTTCTTGACGAATAACACGTTCACCAAGGGACTAACTACAAGATCAAATAAACTGGTGAAATTTATGGTCAAAGACTTTGTGAATTTCGGCAAAAATTTCAAAATTTTAACAATTTTCAAATGATTTTCTACAAAAATTTTAGAAGAATCTCAATTATTATATTTTAATATGGATAAATATCTCAAATTATATCCACTAGAAACTTTTCCGTCCGTTAACTATGAAATTGAAATAATAACAATTTTTTGAAAAATAAATAAATTTTCGTTTATCAAGGCTTGATAATCAGCAAAAATAATTGAAAAGCTAATTCTCAAAAAGTAACTTGAAAATAGAAAACGTAAGATGTGTAGCGAATAAATTTACACTAAATTTTCATTGCTTTTAAATTTAAAACTTTTGAAATTTTTTCTTTGCTAAAAAAGAAAATAATTTCTTTAAATTTTAAAAATTTAATTTTCGGAGAAATCCTTTCGACAAACATACTAAACTCATCGTGGAAACCGTCCCGATTCATCTGCAGGTTTAAGTTATTTAATACAAAAACGCGCACTTTCTCACTGCTCGGAACGCTCCCCACGATTAGTATTGTAACTTATCTTAAGAAAAATTTGCGGGAAAGTTTTGGTTGCATCTCAATATCTATTTGGCTTGAAAATGCCGCTGATTAGCTAACTTGCCTACCCTTTGTGACCAAAAATACCGATCAGCAAGATCAGGGTTGTGAAAGTGCTCGAAGGTTGCAGTTTGGCTACAGCATGCTGCAGCATGAGCAATATTTCAATCCTACAGTATTACGGACAAAAAACGTTTCTAATAGATATAATACCTTTTGTCACCATTTTGATCGGCATTTTTTTTGGAAATTATTTGATCCGTTTAACTGAACTCTTGATTGCGTGTTTCTTGTCAGTTCTTCTAATTCTTGTGTTTTATTTGTAAAATATCCAAAATCATTATGTTGTACTTTTTTCAATTGTCTTTCTATTTTTCCTTGCCACTAAAAGTAAAAAAATCAATAACCTTTCTAGAAATATCAAGTCTGAAAAACTGTTTTAAATCCTCTAAAAACTGTTAGGCAACTTTCTAAATTATATCAAGTACTATTAAATAATAAATAGCCACAAAATCATTGTAGTGTTTATTAAAAAATATCATATTATTTCAAACTTATTCAATCAAAACATGAAAAATAAAATTGGGTTAGTTTGGATGAAATTTTTTTATTTTATTTTGTTGATTATTTCATCACACTTATCTACTTGCGATAAAAAATTACCTGATCAGCGATGAATTTAAGCATATTAGTTATAGCTTTTTCTTTTTTCTATAAATTTTATTTATACGTTTATAGTATTGAGATATCACACAAAATATATCTAAGAAAGCATTCGCTTGTCCTTCAGATTCGTGATCGCGACTGAGCCTCATGCTGGCGCTGTGATTGGTCGCAATTTAGTTTGCGCATTTTTGTAGCAAATCACTTCGTGAGAATGAGGGTCAATCACTAACCTTCATCTGCGGGCAAGATCACCTTCTTAGATATAATTATACAATTTTGTTCTGTATCGACGTCCTGTAGGACGATTTGAAATAAAAAAAATTTCAAAAATCAAGAATTAACATTGGTTGCAGCTTTGAAATTTCTGTTTTTTTACTCACAAATGACCAATTTCGAAAAATGTGATTCAAATATTTTTGAATTTTGGTCTTAAAGGAGGTGTGCATGTCTGATTTGCAATTTTGCAGAGCTAGTTTAGGAAAATCTGAACCTTGAACAATAATTCCAAAAATGCCAACTTGTAGACCTAGCCTTTATCTTGTGAAATCAAAGGTCAAACTCAGATTTTGATGACTACACCAATCGTCACATAGTCGTAACAGGAAGTCACTTCTCAAAATTTCAAAATCTATCTCCTCCCAGACCCTATATTGACATTTTTCGAAAAGTTGACATGATACGTGGAATAAACAAACTAAGATTTGCAGTTATTATACAAAGACATAACATTTATTTATCTACGTTTCACTTTAAGATTTGCAGTGAGCGTTTTTTCATTTCGATGACTGAATTTTCCTAGCGGTCCAATAAACTGACAATTTTTGGCTTAAAAATCTATCACCTCCGAGGTTTAGTTTTAAAAGGGAGCCAATTTTTTTTGAAGTACACCTTGTTGCATTTTGGAGGATTGCAGTGGCATTTTTTCCAAATTTCGATACAGACATGAAAATATGATTTTTCGAAAAAATTGAAAAATTTCGAAAAAAAAATATGCTTTGATTTTTTCGAAAGTAGGCTCAAACGAAAGTCAGTGAAACACTAAACAGAAAGTTGGATAAGGTCCAGCCGATATTTTGAACTTTTAGTGGTCAAATCTTAACAAACAATATTTTTTGTCTTAATCCCAAAAAAAATCCTTAGAAAAAATCGAAAAAACGGAAAATTTCGAAAAAAAATTTCTGAGGATTTGATCGAAAATACATTTTGAAGACACCCTGAAGCATTTGGGTCACTCTGATTGCCTCTAAGTCTACATAAAAATCAGACATGCAGACCCCCATAAGGGTATCCCTGCTCCTACAATTTCTGCAGTTATTATCTGTTTGTTTTTTAGTTGAACAAAGTTCATTTCTGACGATTTTCCCAGGGACGGTTCCTAGTAAAATAATGGCAAATCTTTACGGAAAGACAATTCTTGTTTATAATGATACATCGCGACAATAAAGCTTGTATTGCATTAACACTGTGATAATACTGTGTGAATTTTATGCTGTCTTTTGTCCGGAAATCTATAATCTTCCGGTATATCATAAATGATAGACTATCTATCATAATGAAAAATATTTATTTACATATTTCGGAGTTATCATAATTTTAATTGAAATTTCAAGATTTTTCTCAAGGATCTAACTGAATCCCGGAGAAGTCATCTGCTCTGACTTTTTTTTTAAAGGGGTCTTTTTCGTGGAAAAATTTCGAAAATTAATTTGAGATAAAACTCGACCAAATGAACTTATTTTGCCTTCATGGTTCGCAAAATCTATTAGATCAAGTCTATTTTTAAAGTTTCTTACCAAACCCACATATGTTTACAAAACAACGATTATGGTGCTTGCTCGATTTTCTCAAAGTGCCAAATTTTCACTTTTAACTTCACCGACACGTATGATTTTAAGCTTTTGTACTTAACGAAATACGCAGCAATTTGCAGAATAGAACTAAGAGCATTTTTTGAAAAAATCTTGCTGCAACTAAAAAAGACGAGAAAATAAATAATTATTTGAATATCCCTTTATCACTTTTTGGTTAGAATGCGTAGCCACAACGTTAAAATCGGACGTTAAAAGGAGTAGTGGCTACGCATTCTAACCAAAAAGTGATAAAGGGATATAAGAGAAATATATGAAAGATTAAGATTTTTAGTCTTTACGTTGGGCGTTTCGTTTTAAACTGATAAGGATATTGAAAATCCCGCTTAGGATTAACCTAGGACTTATTATTAACCGAGAGATGTGTTGGTCAGAACATTATTTTTTCATATTATTTATGTAGATAATTAATGGATCTATTAAGGATGTACTGGGCGCTGGTTTTATGAGGCTTTTGGAACTTTGAAAGAAGTCCAAATTTATTTGGGTGATAACAAAGTGTACTACCTACAAAATTATCGAAATTGTTTTCGAAATGAAATTCAAAAATAAGGTTTGCTTCAATTGAACCACTAAAACTCAAAAATATCACCTTGACGTAAGCCAAATTTCTGATCAGTGTTTTCGTGGCTTTCTTTTCAGCCTACTTATGAAAAACTCGAAGACATTTTTTTTCGAAAAAATTTTCACGTGACCTTCTCTGTAAGAAATTCTTCTCTGTAAGAAATTTTTTATTTGTTCTATGCTAGCGTTAGCTGGAATTTGGGTGGGTTCCAAAATACAACCTAGGAGGAGATTGATTTTCCAACGACAAATAACAAAAAACGCTGGTTTATTGCATAGATTAAATGAAATATAGCATTTAGTAAAAAAAACACTCTCTAAGAAGTTTGGTCTACTAATTATAGAACATATGTTTAATTTCAGATTCATTTAAAAATATAACCTAAGAGAAGATAGATTTACCGTTTTGGTTTAGGTATCCCTGTCTCGCTAATGTGTCTCGGAGTATATGCATGCAAAAAAAGAAAATATATTAAGCAAGCTGAAGGCTTGTTCTACAAAATAGCTGATCTTATTTCCTCCCTACAAGCCCAATGTGCCTAAGTCTTTATCGAGAAAAATCAATTCCAGCGACCAGTAGTCCCTAAAATGGCTATAGCCTATTGGCCATGGGCTAATCTCAAGCCTCCCGGAACCGTTGGGTTTATTTATTGTTAATCGTGGAAAAGCTCAAAACTACGTTACAAGAGTCACCTTACTGTAGTTCACACGCTTAATTGTAAATTCAAATAAAAACAGTACTCTCAACAGGAAGTCAGATGTGTGTCAGGGGTGTTTGATTTTGTAATTTAACTCATGGTATTGGACTTGAATTTAATGTTGATTTCAGCAGAAAAACGTTTTAGTATTGTTGTTATATTCTTAAGGAGATTGTTGGTGCAGTAGTTATTTTCCACCACGGTCTCAAATTCGGTATTATTTTTCTCACAAAAATTATCACAAAAGATATTTGAGTATTAAAAAGGACTTCTTTCCCCCAGCACATTGCTGGAAGCACCCACAATCCCTTTAACACCTTTATAATTAAGATATATTAAGATATTTCCAACTCGTATCGCTTATGCATGGTCAGGTTTCCAAAGCAAAAAATCAGCTTCCCTATAAAAAGGTCCTGAGTCTGAAAATTCAGGACAAAGGGAAGTTTTTGACGCTAAAATTTTTGCTCAAAATATTTTTGCTGCATCCACTTGGTGGCGCTGTTTTGGGCGGTCAAAGTTTTGTTTTCAAAATTAAGGCAATTGCATATCGGAATTTTCCATCGTCAGTATTTTTTTTGGAATCAGAAAAAAATTCTGCCCTAGATTAACATCTGAAATTTAATAACCGAAAATTCCAACGTGGTGTAAAACCGGAAATGGTGCAGCTATGCATGGTATTTGGCGATATTTGGTGTAGTGCTTGGTCTTGTCTATAAATTAATGCTTAAATATTGCCAACTTCCAAGAGAGTACGTAGAGTACGACCAATCTTTGTAAAATGCCCAAAAAGTTTTTCAAAGTTTCTCATTCTATAGCTCACATTAAAACCTTCGCGTATCACTTTACAATTGGCGGAAAAAACGCAGTAATTGGCAGTAATTCGTTCGTTTAATAACTGAAAAACATATAGAGTATTGTTTATTATGTATAAATTATAGATAAATCGTTAAGGATATGTGGTAGACCACCTTATGAAAACCCTGTTAAAAACTGCAACACTTTAGCGCAAAATATTATTTTTCAGTTTCTTTATTTGAGTCTTTTTTAATTCAGAAATAGTTGCTTGAGAAAAATCCCTTCTGACGAAATGCGAGAATATGATTGGGTGATTGGCAAAATTTGAGCTAGAATTTTCAATTTAAATTAGTAATTTATTAAAATACATTGATCAACTAATTTTTAAACAGTATATTTAGACTTTGAATCTTAGACTGTGTGAATTCAATTCTATTTTTATTATCGTAATGCATCATTATGAAAAATAATTAAGTTTTTTTCTAGGACCGTCATCTCGTCATAAAGAAAAGTGCCAAATGACCGTTATCTTCTCAGTTACGAGTTCTCACGACAAGATATTAACACCGGTAAACTGTTGATACAGACCTAAGGGTCGTATAATATTTAACGTGAGTAACTCAAAGTATAACAACGAGGGATAGTTAGTTGTTGGCGTGAATTATGAACATTACTCGTTTAGGCATGCCGCCTTTGGGTGAGTTGCTGTGAAAGTGTAGTTAAGTTTGAAAAACAAATGCGCTAGAAAAAAAATCAGTGAATGTCGCTTAGTTTTTGTATCACTTTCTTGTCTGCAAATAAATAACTGTTCATATTATGAAATCATGAACTTCATACCTTAAAAATATGCAATAAATGCGCTAACCGGCCAAACATACCATGATTATTGTTTTTCTAGAACATAATATTCTCGAGCGATTTAGGTTTACCTAAGTAATACAATTTTTGAAAAAGTTTTTAGACGACTGTCAAGGACACACAAGGAGATAAAATTAAAAAAATTAATTTACTTGGTTTCTTCGTCGCCCTAAAGCATTGCGAATACATCTATATTTTGAATAAAATGAATTCTGAATTATTGAGCAATATCCCTTTATCACCTTTTGCATGATCTAAGAGATGTGGGTTGAGGGAGCCAATCCTAACACTCCTAAGACCCCTTCTAGCCACTCATGAGGCCGCTTTCTCTTCTCTTCAGCCCACATCGCTCAGATCATGCAAAAGGTGATAAAAGGATATGTAAGGGGGAAATAGTCGTGGCGGATGTGTTCATCGAGAATTCGTATTTCGTTTATGTTTGAAGTTTTAAGAATTTGATCGTCGAAAAATTCTAAGTATTCGTTACTTTTTTTCTTTCAATGTCATCATTTATGCCCTTGAATATAGCCGTATACTTGACACAGATTCATGGTAATGAACCGTTTCTCGAATAAAGGATCGGAAATAGATACAAAAATGCTTTTAAGCTAATGAACTTAAAATTGAGGCAAATTGGTGGGAAGTGTCATATGAGGTCAAAAATAAGATTATTTTTTAAAATTAAAAATAAAACAAATAACTCAACATTTTTATTCACAGCGCATTGAAAAATGTTGTAATTTGTCGGAATTATGCCCCTTAAAATTGACTTAGAACTTGTAATAAATAAATAAATTCTGAAATATTTTATTTTACTTAACTCTGGTCGACCTAAGTATTCAAAAGCGTGTTACAACACTTTGCTATGTTAGCTCAAAAGAACTCTTTTTTCAGAAATCTATCATCACACTTTTTTAATTTACGATCACCCTGCATTTCGGCGGTGACATTTATTTGCCTTTCATAAAAACAAAGATGAAAGAAAACTTTTTCCCCCGTATCACATTTTTTCATTTTGATGGATTGACAAATCAATAATAGTATTTATTACACTTAGAATTTTTTCGGATACGAACTTCAAAACACTTAGTTTGGAGGAATTACTTCCGCATTATTTTCATCAATTTTCGTCAGAATTGAAAATCTGCCAGATTTTATGACTGGCGAATTAGTCAAAACCAGCTAAGTCCGTCATCTTCGGAGAAGAATCGGTGAAAATTATGCATAAATGGAACATTGTCTAGACCTTTCAATAATCGGATCTTCTGGAAAAAACCAAGAAAAATTTCCTAATCCTTTCCGTTCAACATCATTTAATTTGATTTTTGCGACACATATCTTTTAAGTCGCAAACCGAGGAAAATCTGACAAATCGAATCCAAAATAGAGCAAAATAAGCATTTAAAAGACAAAAGTCACCGGGAAAATGCAACCGTCAATCCCAGTCATAAATTTAAAAAAAACTAAGCGAATAACACAAAAATAAAACTCATTTATTTGCATTCAGAATATAAAATTCAGCTTTGAGATCATAACTATCAGAGTGTTTCCTTCTGAGAAGTTGACCATTGCATTTTTGCGGTGAATTTTTCCTTAAAACATAATAAATAAAAAAAGGTTCAATTTGAAAGAAAAAAAATTATGAAAAATTTTGTATGCTTTTTGAGAATCTATCTTGAGCGTCAGCGTGGTGGAGGCTATATATCCCCTATTCAGACTTTTGTGAATATCCCGGCCCTGATTAGGAAACGTAGTGTGTTTTAAAATAGTAAAGCCGGGATATTCACAAAAGTGTGAATAGGGGATAGGTTGGAAAATTTTGATTGTTTCAATAAAATGTCAAGATTTCTGCTCCCGATATTTTTAGCTAAAAACTGATTATTAATCGATCAGAATCAAAATTTGTTAAACACCTACGTGTTAGTTAATTCAACCGTTATGACTGGCGAAGGTTAGTTTTAGCAAAAACTTAGATCGAGACCAAAAATGTGACATGCTGTATATTTTTCTTATAACATGAATATCAAAATAAAAATGTAAATTTTTCACACTGATAAGATGATTAATTATAGCATTGTTTTTTCGAGTAGTTTCAAGCTTTAGTTTAAGAGGAATTCCCTCGGTTCTATTGTTTCAGGAGTTTCATTAAGTTCAACAACTGTTTGATGATTTTTACTATTGTTGTCAAACACCCTATAGTAAAAACTGACCTTGAACCAGACTCGGCCTAGACTCAAACATTTTAATTTAGAAAAATTTCGAGGTGAAAACACGTGGTAAAATGAGGGCTATCATTCAACAAATGTCATTTAAATACGAATTGAGCAAAATTAAATGCAGAAATGAAATTAATTCAAACGACTTCAAGTTTAAAAACATCACATTTTCGAAATTCGATAATTGAAATTAAAAAAAATTTATGCAGCCTGAGTTTTCTCGTTTACGGCGTTTTTTTTATTCTGATTATATGAACCAATCAGATACAGTTATTCCGGATATAGACCAATCATCATCGAGAATTTTTGCAGAATAAAAAAAAACCGTAAACGAGAAAACTCAGGCTGTAGGTTTATTAAAATGAAAGCTAAAAAAATCACGCTTTTCCCACGTAATCGTTTTCCAAAAGAGTTTTAAAGCAATCATATTTGAAACTTGGGTACGATAAGAGTCAGAATTTAAATTTCTATTTTCAAAATTTGATAAATTTTCAAAAAAGAAGAAACAAGCTCAAAGTCAAATTTTCATCGAGTTGCCATTTTGTCCTCTGAGAGTTTTCGAGAGAACCAAATAATTAAGATCGATTAAGATAGAATAAAGGTTTTGCCAAGTTTATTTTTATTTTGACACAGGTAATATCTATAACGGTACTTGCTTAGCCTTTATGCTATTTGAAACCTCGGGTACTTGGTTATATTTCTGGTTTCCATAGTGGATTTCTCCCTTTTCTTTTTTGCCAAATATTTGGTCCCTACTACTTGATTACGAACTACATTTACTAGACAGGGACCAAATCCTCGGCAAAGTGTAAAAGGGGGTTATGAATCTACGTAACACCTTAACTCGGGTCTAGACATAAATCTGATGCTAAGTAGGCGAATTTTAAGCTTTCAGAGCCGAAAACTTTAAAATTGGTGAGTAAATTTTGAACCAGAATTGAAGGGGGTAACATGATAAAAAAAAGTTTTTTTTGGTATTTTCAACGAAGAAATGCAGGTTATAAACGTTAAAGGTTTTTATAATTGATCAAAATTAATGTTTTCATAGCTAAATTTCCGGTCATCAAGTCAAGAAATGAGCTGTGAATACCTTGATTACTATTCTTAGCGTTTTTTTGAAGAAAAAATAGATTTGATCTGCTGGGCGATCGAACCCACAATTATAATTTGACATGATATAATATAACTTATATTCGATGATAAAAATTATTTACTTCTTAATGCTACCAAAAAATTGAAATCTTCATCGTAAATGTTGAAACTCGCCGGAATTGACGATTTTAACATTTTTCCTTATTTTTATAGCACTAAAATTGTGCAACCAGGGTGTTACAGCAATTTGCTGTAACACCCTATGTGCAACATAATGGTCAAATTTGCTTTCAGTCTGCTGCAGGTTTATTTTTGAGCATGTTAACTTCTTGTACAAAATAATCATATTATGAGCTTGCTCAATTATGTTGTTTTGCCGCATCTTAATTTTATTATTTTGCAGCTTAAAAGCAGCATTTATGGTGAATTATTGACGATGCAGCTAAAATTTTTTAAATACCTTTTCTGTGGCTCTTTTAATATTTCTTGCGACCTTTTCCCTTCTTCGAGTAGCACGTATCCCAGAAGTTGCTTTCCATATTGTTTCGGCTCTAAAACAAATTATAAAGCTATGAAAAAATACAACGACCAAAATTGTTAAATTTAAAGGTACAGCATGTCACGTTTTTGCTTCCGTTTTTCATTTTAGCATAATTTGCTATTCGCCAATCAAAAGGGTTTAATCTGGCCAAAACGTAGGTGTCTGCTAAATTTGAACGATTTGATTGACGGATAGTGAATTATGAAAAAAATAAAAACGGAAGCAAAAACGTGACATGCTGTAGTTTGAAGGGAATTTTTGCCAGCTTACAATAAATCAAAAAATCTCTCAAAATAAAACGTGAATTATGGCGCTTATAAAACCTGGAATTTCAGAATTTATACCCAATTTGTCCTCTTTCAGGTCACTTTGTTTGTTTTTGGATAAACTAAATAAACGTAGAATTTTCTAACAAACTTTATTAAAATCTTGCAAGTCCATAACAATGATATTTTTATATTCAATACCATCAAATAACTGATTGCAGACATATCTTGTACCGAATACAGTGAATCTAAATTGCCGCGATAGGAATACAAACCAATTGTGTGTAGTATTCAGTGTATTGGTTAGCTATATGAGGTCCTCACCACCCCTAATATAGCTGACCAATACACTGAATACTACACACATTTGGTTTGTATTCCTATCGCGGCAATTTTGATTCACTGTATTCGGCACAGGATATGTTTAAATGACAAATACTAATTAGTTCAAATTTTAACCAATTAAAATCGGGCTTAAATTTCAAAATTTTCAAAAAAAAATACATCGAACAGCTTTATATGAATCGGTTTTGGCAAAAATGTTGCTTGTTTAGCAAAAGTTGAGGGATGTTTCCCCAGTGGTACAACGTCAAGTGTAAATTTAGACTGACAGTCAATCTGATCACGTGGTTAAACATCCAGTTTGAAAATTCAAATTGTATGTTAAAGGTATTTTTGCGATATTCCATCTTCATATTATTAAAAAATAGTTAACAAGAATAAAGGACTCAAAAAAGTGTCAATTACTTTGCAAAATTTGTCTACACTTTTAGTCAAAGTCTTTGATCCACATTTAATAAAGTGCAGCAAAATGATGGGTCTGAGTTTTAGAATTTTAGACCCGATTTTTTAAAATTTAACACCAAAAAAGCCTGACTGTGAAAGTTTACGCTGGACCTCAAATGTAATTAAAAAACGAATTTGAATTGGAAAATTCTGTTTGAACTATTGGACATGTAGCATGTTATGTCACATGTTATCCAAATAGCACAATTTTTGTTAATCATCCTTTCAAATTTTATGCTTTCCGAAATCTAACATTGAGTTTAAATGTAGAGTTTACGATTATTGCCACGGTTTAAATTTTCGATTTTTACACTTATTGCCTGATAGAATTCCCAAATTTCAAATCAGTTGAAGAAAATTAACTTTGCCACTAGAAGAAAATATTGTTTTGATGGTTTCGCTCTGTCAAATCCTGTAAATCTGGTTTTTGTACTGTTTTGTAGTATATTCAAAATGAAATAAGTTAATTGAATATTAAGGGGGTTCCCAACGGTATGACAGGTGTTTTCAAATGTCTTTCACAGAAATACGATGGGAGCTACAAACTTTTATCTAGTATGGCTGGAATGATCGAAACCTCGGCTGCAAGTCATATGATTTTGAAATTTATACTCAATGGCATTTTACCAGTTAACCGAATTGAAAACCGGTAATTTCAAATCTAGAAAAACTTTCAGCGCCTTCAAAAAACACGAAAAAAGTTGAAAATTCTTGAGATTATGTAAAGCTGCCGTAGCAAACTACTTATTTTTCGAACTCTAGAATTTTCTCAAAAACTGAAATTTTGACAAGTGTCGCCATAAAATTTTCAGCGCCTTAAGTTTTCATTAATTTTTTTTTCATTTCTATATCTCGAACAAATCGTGTAAGTAAACTGGTGTAAGAGCAAATTTTTTAAAAATGACTCTCACTGACATTCTAGAGGCGCGCAACTTTAAAATGTTGAAAAAAATAAAAATTTAGAAAAATTAGGCTCATTTTTAGGTTGATTTTTTGGTTGTATAAAAAGTAAATAAGTTTCGGTTTTTGTCAATCATTGAATCAACAAACAATTCTGATTAATTGTGAGAAAAACCAATAATTTGTTCGTTCGAAACAAAGAGAAATATCAGATAGATTCCCCGCGCTCCCTAGTTAGTGTTCAATTTTGCGAAAAACACAAATGGAAAAATTATTGAACCGTTGATAAAACAATTTCTAGTTATCCCACGGCTAACATATTGACACCAATGAATTGGTAAAAATTTTTTTATTTGATAGAATGTCCAAAAAAGTAATTCACAACATTTCAAAATCGAATTTATTTCGAGTCGTTTCATGCTGTTGGGAACCTCCTTTAGGGAGTGGTCGTTGCTGATTTGCCTGATTTTAGATGCGGTTTTGGACTAAACTAGCAAAGTTGGAATTCCAAAAACTTTTTTAACGTAAAGAACAATTTTTCGCAATCATTTTCAGAATTTCAGAATCTGATACAATCCAATCTACGCACTCACAGGAACGTTTAGTGAACCTTACCAAAAAACACTCAAAAGCTTTCTACTCCGTCAGTTTTCATAATTTTCATTAATTTTCTGATTCAGGCTCCAGTCCA
Source organism: Oikopleura vanhoeffeni (assembly GCA_004367855.1). NCBI lineage: Eukaryota > Metazoa > Chordata > Appendicularia > Copelata > Oikopleuridae > Oikopleura > Oikopleura vanhoeffeni. Next base: position 62,617 of record SCLH01001062.1, on the reverse strand, counting down.
TCAATACAAAATATAATAACTTTAAAAAACTAAATCTGAAATCGAGATTTAGAGGCTTTTTCAAAAGCTTACTCCTCCGCCAATTTTCAAGATAAATTTTTGGTTTATACTTTATATACTTTATGAAAGCTCAAAACTAGTTTAACAATAATCAAGAGTGGTTTTTACGTAATTTTGATCAGACTTCGTTTTGGAGGCATATGAAGGTTACAATAAATTTACAATATTTGAAGCTCAAAAAATAAAATTTTATAAAAAAAATAGTTTTTATTGTTTTTTGTATATACACAAACATTCTTAAGAATTTTGGTGCTATTTTCGAATCGGAGAAGTCAAGAGACAAAAAATGTAGCATGTTTGAAAATTTTAAATTTTCAGAAAAATTTTTTTCCGACAAAAGCTATATTTCGAAAAAACCGCTCAAGATTATTTTTTCTATGAATAGTCTGGATTCTGACACACAAAAATAAATAAAAATGATACAAACTGACGGAGTAGAAAGCTTTTTAGTGTTTTTTGGTAAGGTTTATTATACGTTCATGTTGGTGCGTAGGTTGGATTGTATCAGATTACTGAAATTTTGAAAATAATTTCGAAGAGTTGTTCCTCACGTCAAAAAAGGTTTTGGAATTCCACCTGTGCTAGTTTAGCCAGAAATCACGATTCAATTTAAAATGGTTATTCATCACTTTCGTTTTTCCCAGGACTAGATAAGGACTTTGCGGTTATACTGAAAAATATTAATTATTGATGAATATTTTAGAATTTCAAAATAGTCAGATAATTTTATTAGAAATTTAAAATTATTTGACGATAATTTACTGTACTACTACAGAAGATACGTTCTAATGATGACGTCCGGTCGAATTTGGTTTTACTTTATGAAAAATAAAATAATAAAAGAGATAATTGATGATAAATTTGAATAATTGATAATAAAGATTATTTTAAATCTTAATTAAGATTCAATTTAGTAAAAGTAATCGATCACTCCCGTTAATCATAAGATCACAACAAGATTTTGCGGTAATGATGAAATTTATCAATAAATAGAATGTTTATGGCCTTAATGATCGAATGTGACCGTTTTTATTGTTTTAGTATAGATAAATAAAGAAAAATTTGGAAAGAGTTGCCGTTAGTTTTACCGGATGACTGTATGAATAAAAGTGTGGAGGAGACTGCGACTGACCCACGCAACTCACTTTTTAAATATTACTTCCCCTTAACTATGTGTTCTGTATGAGGCCAAAACGTTCTATTTATAAAAAAATTTATAAATGTTGTAGCGGAGCAGCTCTGCATCTTACATTTCACATGTAATTAACATGATAAGGTAGAGCTATCAATTTTGTTTGAAAATAAGTACTTTGCGGCTCAAGGATAAAATATTACATTAAAAACGCAAAACAGTGAAAATGTCAATAGGAAATTGAAAAAAAATACTGAATTGTACGTCGAACAGTTTAAAAAATACACGAAAATAAGATTTTTCAAATTTCTTGTTTTTATAAGAATACAAATTTGAGAACTTTCATAGTTTAATAAGTTTTCACTTTTGATGACCAAAATTAACGGATATCAGATTTTTAGTAGACCCGTTGAACAAAATACTGTATTTTAAATACGTTTTTCATAATTATGTTATGGTATATTTTGTTTGCATGCATCAACAATAAAATAATGATATAAAATAATTGAATTATAAATTTTTAATTCATCACTTCCGTTATTTCTGAAAATTGGACTTTGCGTTTTTAGGGATAGTGTAATTTTAAGTGGATAATTTTTCATGAAAATTGTGGCAGAATATGCACATTGAAAGTGGTGCCAGTAATATAAATATTTAACCCTATCGGGCAGAGGGCCATATTCGTTGTTTTTAAATTCTTTAAAATTATTGAAACTGGAAAAAATAAATATGTTGGAATTTTTTCATTATAATTTTTATAGTTTGCGATGATATATTAACGGTTAAAATTAATTTCAAAGTCGGATCCTTAAAAGGGTTTTGGTCCATAACTTTTGTTTTTCAAAACTAAATCTGCTTAATTGTGAGGAAGTTTCGTTTTCAGGAATCGTGTTATTTTAAGTGAATTATTTACTATAAGATATTTGGACAAAACTTCCCTATTAAAAAGATGTCAAATTTAAAGATTTAACGTTTATCCAATTTTCTTCATTTAAGACTTTTTGACAACACTTACGAAAAGTTAAAGGAATTAATTATAGGAATTAAAATCCTTTGGATATACGTGGCCCACAAATAAACTGTTCGCGAAAATAAGTGACGCGAAAGCATGAAACATTTATCTGAAGACTGTTTTTTTTAATTTGTTGAAAGTCAAACCAAAGTTTTTTAGTTGAATATTAATTTCTGAGCTCAAGCAAGTCAAAGTGAATACATTTTGTGGGTAAAAAAATAAGGAATATTTCGAAAAAAATTACGATAATCATTTTTTTTTAAATGCTGTCCTTATTTATAATTTTTCCAAAATCAAATTAATTTATCATCGGTATTAGTTTCATGCAACTTATAGGATACAGTTAACGTGACGTAAAAAAGGGTCTAATTTCACCTCAAATGACTTCAAACTAAAAACTCAAATTATCAAAACTGAGATCAGATCATGAGTAGTTCTCTTCAAACTGCCAATTACCGGTGTTTTTGCTGATAACAAGTAAACCGGTAAAGTCTTAAATCGAATTTTATGTTAAATTTCTGTTTTTTGATACATACTACTGTTTTGCCGTGGAGAAAGCGGTGACTTAAAAAAAAGTTACCTTCAGGTGTCAAGCAACTTGGGGTCTTTAGAGTCAATTCAGGCATACACAAGTAACTTCTGCTTCTCTTAATTTTTGTAAGAGTGTTTGCGTATGGAGCAACTTGACGTGCAGAAATATAGTCAAATAAACCGCATACAGTATACCAGGGTTAAAATGCGCATTCTTGAGCTAAAATGAAGTCACAAAACTTGAAGGATATGTCACATTTTTAAAAGGGGCATATACAATTTCAGACAGTATGTATACAATATGCAAAAAGCTTTGCGGAACTGTATGCGGCATACAGTATGCCTTTTAAACTAGAAATGACAAATCAAATGTCAAATATGTAACATAAATGCTGAACTGACCTTGATACAACTTTGATAATTTAACTTTTGCAACGTTTCGCCTCAATGGTTAAAATTTCAAAATGATCGGACAGTTTCAAGACCACATAAAATACAGTGTGTAGAACAATTGAAGCTAAGTACTGCAATTATGAGCTCAATAAATAAATTGTTGAAGAAAACTTAAATAGCCAAATTTTTTTGGATGTGAACATATTAATTGGTCCGCATTTCATATAAAGTTTTAATGATAAATCTCTGCATTTATATATATTCATAATACAACTTTTATTTGAACTCATGATCTCTCCTCAAATTCGTCGTGTTCGAGACTATACCTCATTGTGGGTGATAATAATAAAATAGTTATTTCCCCACACACTGACTTTTTTAACGCCGGGCATAAAAAATCATACAGTATAACTAATACTGTAGATTTGAAAAACAATGATTAATCAAAAAATAATCAAAACAGCGAACAGATTAAACTTCTGGGACTTCTTTTATAATTTATAGCCGTCAGGTCAACGAGTTTCTGTAATAGTTCAAATGAAAAGGTATATTTTTTGGGCTCAAAGATTTCAAGACCGCTTACTTCTTGCCTTGACCTTGACTTTAATCAGACGGCATTTGCTCAAACTTCTTATTAGAAAAAATGTAAAATATGAAAAAAATTTGTGTTAGAAAATTTAAGAACTATTTTAGTTTTCAATTATATCGAATCAAATAAGAATATATTTTCAATTTCAGTTAATTTTTCATCCGCAAGTTCTGAAAATTTTGTGTAAATCAGATTTAAAATACAAATTTTATTGAAAAATCAAGCTAAAAGAGCCAACATAAAAAGTTAATTTGGAGACTTCGTTATAACCTCACTTATCGCCAATGAAATTTTTAAAATTTGATGGTATGGTGGTTCCAAAATTAACATATTCTAGATAAAAAGTACGCCAAGCAAGACTTCTCGGATACCATTTGAATTACCCAATTTGTAGAACGAGCCTCAAGCTTGCGAAAAAAATATGTCAAATTTGTTTTGTATGTTTACACTTATAGAAACGAAACCTTTACAGCACAACTTGATAAAAACGAAAAACTATCTCCTCCTAGGGTTTATTTTGAATTCATCCTGAATTTTAGCACAAACTGTATAATTAGTATGCCTGACTCAAGGCGCGTCGTTTTGTCGATAAGTGCTTTATTTTTCTAGAATATGCAATAAACCAGTGTTTTTTGGGCATTTTTCATCAAAAAATATATCTCCTCCTAAATTTTATAATTCCCTCAAATTATTGCAAAAAGTTGCCTCAAACAAATACAAACTCACGAAGAGCCGTTTTTTAGATTCCAATCCCAAGCTCAAAATATAAATTTTTCAAGGTCACGTGAATATCTTTTCAAAAATAATGTGCTTTGATTTTTTTTTGATGTTAGTTGGGTTGTTTTTTATTTGGAAACATAAAATATTGATTTGGTGCATTTTCATAACAAAACAACTGCAGAAAATGTAGGAATCACCATGCTATTATATACAAGTAGGAGTTTATCATTTTCAAATGTTCATCGACCAATAATTGTCGTCCGTCTGTTTTCCACATACACGTGTCAAACGACATACAGTATGTCACATACTGTATATTTTAAATTTGACTCAAACAAATAAATAAGTACTTTATAAATGAATTTATTTTCTGTGATATTTATGGATTTAAAAATCAATCAATAAAATTTTATTCTTATACCGATAGGTCTTAATATTTGCCCAATTATGAACCCGGGCAAGCCATTAACAAAGGGCCATTGTATCACAAATTTTGTTTTTCATTGACTGTAGTTTCTCGCTACTATAGATATTTGAATAGAGAGATGGAGAAAACATCAATTATGATTTTTCTATTTTTTCAAATTATTCTGAAATTTATTTGAAAATATCAGAAGATTAAGTGTATAAAGTTTTCCAAAAATTTGCACTAATTTGAACTCATATTATTCGTCAAACTTTTATAAAAAAAACGGAAAAGCGCAAAATTTTTTTGTACAAGTATTGTCGTAACTGTTTGATTCGACAATTGTTAATGCGTAAGCGAAACGTTGCTGTTATTCAAAACAAAATCTGATCGTTATTAACATGCTTCCAAAAAAACCATCTTTTTGGCGATTGCCCATCTTTATCTCCAATTTTTTCTATATTTTGCTATGAAAAAGGTTATAATAGGGGGTCAAAGCCGTCCCTTTTGGAAGCCTGGTTATTGATACAAACCAATTTGGGGAAAGCACTTGAAAATATACGTTTTAACCTTTTCTGAACTCCAGAAATTAGTGTTAATTAAACAACTTACAGTTTTGACGAATTTTCAGCTGTATCTCCAACTTGAACTTGGCTTCTCACAATCGCTGAAAATGACCGCGTAGTAAACAAACTGATTTTTGGGCTTTTACACTGAAACTACAGAAGAAAGTCAAGACAAGGAATCGGCATAATAAAATCGTTTTTAGCGATACGACACGATCTCGATTAAATTTCACTCCCTCTGGATACGATACGATGAAATCCAGTTTTTATTCAGACCCCGCTGCTAACGATCCGATTTGGTTTTTATTTCACCCCCTCCGATGGTCAAGATGATTATTACATATTTAATACAGAAGGTAAGGGCAGTGGGCAACATACGAGCTTGTGGTGAAAAGTGTTGCCCATTGCCCTCACCTACTGTAGGAACTGTCAGCACTTATAATGTTTCCAAACCCTTATTTTTTTTCTCAAACAACAAAGTCACATGCTGTTATGATCCGAATGTGATCCCGATAAAAATTTATCAAATTTTTTCTTGCTAGTTATATTTACTAGTTGCTTAAAATCCGAAATGAGAACGATGTAAACATTATACAAAGGGGAGCAATATCGCCGGCCCAAAATCGCCGAAAAAAACCTACGAAATTTCACGATTTTTAGCTTAATACTTTCGGTGCCAATATCGCCAAATTATTTGGAGATTTATATCTCAAATTACTTTTTGAGCGTCATGAATGACGTCATTTTCAGGATTTATCTTCCCAAATTTAGCCTTTCCTAGTTAAATTTGATTGCGTTTGGTGAAGTCTTAAATTCTACGCATTTTTGTTGATTCATTTTATTCGAACGTATTGTAAAACTCCCAATAAAATCAGAAAAAAATGGTTGACATATGACGTCATTTCGAACGCCTACGCATTTTTCATTTTTTAAATAGAAAAAATTATTGTTAACCCATAATTGAACCATAATTGAAATTTCGAATTAAAACTACATGTTTTTCATCTAAATTAACATTTTCTAAAATAATGAAATTCATTCATATTATGAATGATATAGAAATTTTTTATAAATTATTGGTCATTGAAGTTATTTAGCGCTTTTGAAACAAATACAAAAGATTTGGTCATGTTTATGACCATATAACTGTAGAAAACGTAGGAACCATCATACCTAGCATGTCCATCATTTAAAAAGACCTATAGAAATCATAGTATAATTAAATTATACAATTAGATAAAAATTTACTGAATGGATTGTTCTTAAACTTTTAAAGGGAAAATGATGTAACAAATGGAAAACAAATTATCAAGAAAATTTTTTCGCTAGTCACGTGATCCAAATATAAATTTCATTATGTGTTCCAAAATGTATTCCAAAGTGTAAAGGTTAATTATGTAACAATCATTAACTTGTTCAAGTCAAGAACCCTCAAACTCGGGTTTACTTTTTAGTTAAAGTTTTAAGTTGATAGAATTAGTGGTGTGGATATTATTTTTTCCGGTCAAGTTTGGGGAAAAAGTTGAGTTGGGCCAATTTAATTGACAAAACCATAATCATATTATTTTTGAATTAAGACAACTGAACTTTGAGTATGAACCCTTGGTATTTGTGTCCATAAATTATGAGTTATCTTTCAAGTTCAATAATTAATAAATTCGATTTCAATTTAATTCCTCCTATAAAAGTTTATGATGGCCGAAAAACGGAATGCCTATGGTTTTATTATCAAACTCATTCATAAAATAAATTAACCTCACTTTCAAATGCAAATTTTTCACACATAAAATTTTTTCAAAATTTCATGCTGACTGAAGCTTTCAAATTCGTTAAAAATTATTTCAAGTTCAAAAACTCATATGAACTTTTTTGGTCCGATTTCGTGTCACCAACTTGATATACGGTATACCTCTAGCCTATACCTCAAAACCACAAAATATGGATAAATCATTATATCAAAGCAAACTTTGATAAAATTTAATTTGAATTAAATCGGAAAATTTTAACTAAGAACGCCCGAAAGTCAGATTAGTCAGATATCGCCAGGGCTGACTCCACCCATTAATATTTTAAAGTGAGGACTCCTCACTGAGAAGGTTAAAGCGTTTTTTTTTCGAATTTTTTTTGCCGCGGCATGTCAGAACGATAAACTCAAGTGTGACACTCACTCAATTGAAGCTAATAAACACATCAATTAAAATCAGTTTCGATATCTTATATTTTGGTTTTATCATTTCGGTTCTCAGAAAACCCAAATAATGTCATGTTTTATAATAAAAGAAAAACTTATTTTTATTTCTCTGACGATTAAATTACACGCTATCTACAGTATCCACAAAAATACTGAATAAAACTTGTAATTAAGTTTAGACTACGGTTCTTCCTGAGTTGACGGCTATAAATTAATACGATTTGTGTGGCCTAATAAATTAATGAATTTAGAAAAGTCCATTGGATTTAAGCCTTTAAGAGGGTGGTCAATGCAAATTTTAAATAAAATGAGGAAGATATGATTACACCACGAATACAACATTTCACTGAATAGGCGTCAAATCCAGGAATAGCATTTTCTAGGTCGGAAACTTAGACCTGTAATCCGGATCAGGTCAGACCTTCGACCCGCCGAAAAAAACCATATATTCATGTGTTTCGCAAAACATCCGATTTTGAGATTTGCGTCGACCACCCTTTAAAGTTGAGGATACTTTTGGTCATTAATTTATAGGCGTTTACGTCGAATATTTTTGTGTGGCCTAGGTTGGTATCAGTTTGAACGTTGTTTTGAAAATAGGTTATTTTGCTTAAAAATTACCCTATAAGGGGGTGGGATTATCAGGAGGATTAATTCTAATAAATATAGCTCATGAATGTCTTTATAACTTCGATTTGCGACTCCCACCCAGTTAGTAAACTTTTGCTTTGATATCATATTAATAACAGAGCCTCCTGGTCGTTTTTTGGTTTATTTTTAGCCAAAATTTTTGAATAATTCGGCGTTTGAAAACGATTTATCCGATTGAGTCGTTAGATAGCTCAAACTGAGCAAAACTATCCAGAAAAGAATACATTTAAATAAATGGTCCAAATAAGACCTTCGTTTCCAATTTTTTGAACAAAAACTGATAATAAAACAATTTCAGTAATCTCCGAAAAAAATCAAACAAAAAAGGTCCCATTCGGATTTGTTTTTGTTTATTATTCACTTAATATTAATGCTCAGTTTGAGCTATCCAAGAATGTTATCGGATTAGTCGTTATCAAACGCCGAATTATTTAAACGTTATAAGTACGTCAAACAGTTGTTACAAAAAACGTTCAGAAACGCGATAAACTTATCTGAGGTTTACACTTTACTCAGTTTCGGTTACTTCTGAAGAATAACAAGTTTTTGATTAATTGAGTAATTATCGCACATTATTAGGGATATTTCAAACAAATTGAGATTCAAAAAATATTGAATTTATTTAACTCAAATTTTCAGCATTTATAAGAGTCATTTATGTCATCTGACCCCACCTTCGTGTCATATTCCATCGTTTTTTTAAAACAAATTTCGAGAAGAAAATTTGATTAGACAAACAATCACTTGTTCCGGATTGTGACCAATTCTTACATTTGAAAAAAAGGCACCACCTTATCCGGTTATTTTTAAATTACTAAAATATTTAGTTTGCCGATATTAAGTTCTGCAAAAATTTCTACGAAATATCCCTACACGTCATGCATTTTGAATTCTGCTTGTAATCGTTTTTACTATCTATGACAGCCTATTATTCAATAATTTTATTTGAATTGTTGAAATGTTTTACAAAAATGTACAAAAGTGACTCTTCGAAACTTTTTTGTTTTCTGACTCCAAGGGGTAGTGTTAAAAGTTTGCCTTTAAATTTGAGATAATACTAAACTGGCCATTATTATCCACTCAAAATTGTTTGTATTCATTGTTTATAAAGATTTTAGCGTATATACAGCAAGTGACATGCTGCATTTCCTATTTTTGCTTATAATCTTACTTTTTTTCAGGAGCTAAGCTTAATTAATTAACCAACCAAAACGTTTAAATTTACAAACACGTAGGTGTCTCACAGATTTAAATGCTTATTGACCAATCAGCGGTGTCAATCAGGTTTCAGCAAAAATCTCAAATTAGAATCAAAAATGTGAGATACTGTAGGTAAACTTTTCAAACGATAGAAAGTAAATCTTACCCAGCGATAACGGTCAATTTATTGACATGTTCTTTCAAGTCCTTCGTTTTCACAGCTGTCGCCTAGAGTGGTTGGTCGATAATTGTAATTAAATAAATTATTCACACTAATGTTAATCTAGGCAGCTTAATCGAAAATGGTACTGTATAATTGCCAATTGAGCTGCCTGGATTTACATGAGGGTAGCAGGAGACATAATAGGCCCATAAGTTATGAGCAAAGAGTATTTTAGGTATTTGACCTCAAAAACTGCAAAAATTGTCGTTTCAGAGACCCTTACCCCCTGGAACCTTAAACACTTTCAATGAAACTATTAACATAAACCAGAAAATTATCTATTCAATGTAGGCTGTCATTTGTCAGATTTTGGTCAAATTTTCAAAAAATATTTTAAAATTTTTTTGGTAAAAAATGATCCTAAATGACTTCCTCGGATTTTTGATACCTTTCTTAGCCTCTATTTTGGTCTCAACAAATGACAGCCTAATTCAATGCAATAAATCATTTCATATTTTTTTCTTGATGACATCAATGTGAGTTTAAAGGTATAAAAAAAGAAAATTTCAAGGTTACTTAATTTTTTTCTATTTGTTTTCATTCTCCTTTTGTCACAATTTTGCGTCAGAGTTACCGCATAAAGTTCAGGACGGAGTTACGAACAAGTAAACTCTCAGATTTATTGACCACTTTTATGAAAAGAACAAAGTCAAATCACCCCAATTCAAATTCACGTCAAAACCAGCTATTAATAAAAACAGCAGTGGTGTGGTTTCACTGTAACAATAACTGGAAGAAATTCTTGTCGATTTTTAATTTGACTCCTATAGTAGAGCTGAGTTTCTAAGAATCTCATGAAAATAAATCTAATTTTAAAACGTTTTATACCAAATCCATTGTAGAATTTTTATAAAAACAATAAAAGTTGAAAGAAAAAAGAATAAAGTTTCGTAGGAAAGCAAGATAATTATAATCTTGCCGCCTTAGAAATTTATAAGATGAATATAATATCATAATCCAAAAATAATCTGAAACTGATCGATTATTCATTTTAGAAAAGTTGAATACAAAGTATGTACAACGTTTGAATGGCAGTTAATCTAATAGTGAGTGTAAAATATCGTATAAACTACAATTCAGACCAAAATGTAATATTAATTATTTTTTTCCCGTCGAAACCGGGCGTGAAATTTAATTTTTTTAACGCAGGGTTCAGGGGGACACTGAAGAACTAATAGTATACAGGTGGAGTCAATATCGCCGAAAGTTTTTTGCCAACAAAATTCGGCAATATTGGGCATTTTCGGCGATATTGGCACTTTCGGCGAAAATATTTGTTAAAAAAATGAAAAAAAAGCGTAGGCTTACGGTATGATGTCAAGTATCAAACATTTTTTTTTAATTTTCAAAGGTGTTTTACAATAGGTCAAAATGAAGTGAATCACCAAAATGCGTAGAATTCATTACTCCGCAAAACGCCACCAAATAAAAGTTAAAAAGAGTAAATTTCGAAAATTCAGTCTTTAAAATTACGTCTTTCGTGACGCCCACAGAGTAATTTGTAATTAAAATCTTCCGAAAATTCTGCGATATTGGGCATTTTCGGCGATATTGGCACATTCAGCAATATGGGCACTGAAATAATTTCAGCTTAAAATCGTGTAATTGTGTAGGGTTTTTCGGCGATTTCGGCATATTCGGCGATATTGGGCCGGCGATATCGCCCCCCTTGTAGTTGGCTTTTGTCAGATATTTCGGTCAGATATTTCGGTCATAATGAAATGAATTTTTTGATAAAAAATTATGGTAAACAATTTTTAAGTTCATTTTGCCAAATTTTTTGAACCAAAACAGATTTTCAAAAATGTTCCCAATTACAATTTGGTTTCTAAAATTTATTTGAAGTTGACCACGTGGTGACCGAATTTTGAGCTGGAAATGTTTAATTTTTAAGTGCAAAGAAACGCTACAGCTGACTTTTTAATAGAATTGTACTAGTTTTTGCTTTTCAGCTACTTGTTCGTACAAAATTGACCCTTGGTTGATGTACTTACAAAAGTGAATTTTGATAATTATTATGCTGAAAATCCAGTTTTTCAAAATAGATGTAATTATTAACAGCCTATGGCATAGGCCCTATGCTTGAAGTCAAAAAATTTCGGGTGATTTTCAAGCTAATAAAATTGTTTCTACACATTTATTTGGTACATTTATTGGATTATTAAATATCTGCGGTTCAATTTTGAAAATTGTTTTTTTGTAGTTCCCAAACCACAAATTGTATTATGCCTTCCAATTTGAAAATAATTTGAACCTCACCTGCGGAATATGTAATATCACATACCTGTGCATCTGTGTTTTGAAACACAGTTCACAAAAATAATAACTATTTCGAAAAACTAGTCTAGAATTTTAGAATATGACATTTGTTTTGACAAGCTGGATAACTTTAAATTAATCTAAGATGGATCTAAAACATATTTTTGGGCAGTTCAAAAGGGATGTCTCGATTCAGTTATCAAATAAAATGATTCTAAAAGTATATAATTCAGTTAAAACATGTCTCAGAAGAAGTTTCACCTCTTTATATGTGTTTTTGATATCCTGATATCATCTGTGACCCCTGGGTTTTAAAACACAACGGCGCCTGTGAGGGTTAAAATATTATTTTAACTAAGTTCCATTGTACTAATTTAACTTTTTGACGCCAGAATGCTTATGTTTGGTCAATTATGAATTACGAAGAAGCTACTCGGTAATTTTTTAATCCTTGAAATTACGATAACTAGGAGTTTATCCACATACTTAAGGACTTATCCTACTTACGTTTACATTGTTTTTATATCCTGACTATTCAATATGTTCAGTGAAAATTCCTCACGCTTGTTTTGCCCAGACGCTACATGTTTAGGCGATTGGTAGCTTCCGGGTTACGAAAAAGCAAAATATTCATTATTATTCAAAGCTGCCGACTAAGCTGAACCAGTTAGTGATTGAAAAAGACAGACGGAATTCTGAAAATTTTAGAAAATTCTAGAAAATTTTCAAAGTCAAGAAAATTTTCAAATTCAAGAAAATTTTGAAAATTCCAGAAAATTTTGACCAAATTTCTTTGTCTTCAAATTACACAAGTTGGCTTTCAAAAGACGCAGAAAATTATGTTGATCATTATGACTCATTACACCATACGGTATAGTCTATACCGTATAGACCATAGTCTATACCGTATAGTCCATACGGTATGGTCTTTACTTCAAAATGTCTATTAACAAAGATGACTTATAATTTGAGTAATAAATAGGCCGGCCAAGCAAAAAATCTTTTTTCGAAATAACTGACCTTTTTTTAAAACCGCCATCTGGTGATCAAACCAAAAATAATATGATAAATTTAGATGCAAAAAATTTAAATGATTTTTCGAGATAATTGTGCTAAAAAGAAAAAATATATTTACATAAATGTTTATTAGATAAAATGAAAGCATTGATATGAACTCACGTCCTTCTAAAATTTGAAATCAAAAGATTTGAGATCACCGACCGAAAACAAATTTCAACTTTATAGACGTTTCTTGTATTACAACTTTCACGTGGCGGTCAAACTTTTTTTTTTATCAATTTAACCCTCACAGGCGGTCTGTTGATCCATGTCCAGAGCAAAAATTGAACAATGCCGTGTTCGCCACTGAAAAGCACCGATTCAATGTTAGTTTTGCAGTATAATAATTTCCTCATAAATTAATAAACATTGAGAACAACTGCAAAAATAGTCTGAAAGTCTAGAAACTGCGTGAGAAGTTATGAAAATGTTTTGGTTTGTATAAATAGGAACAAAAATCTTTTAGAAATTTATTGAAAGGTCCCAGATGTTTTATAAAAGGCATTGTGGCCTGAAAGCGCTAAAAACAAATAACTTTAAAATGGTGAATAACTCTTGGACTCCGAATAACAAATTATTTAAAGAAGCTTTTGTCAAATAAAACGACTTATTATATCTATAATCCGTGCAGATGGGATTATTTTTCAGATGAATAATACTGACAATTAAGCTTGATTAACTTTAAAAGGGCACACTTCTGTGATTATGCCATAGATATACGGTACATTTGAATTAAAAGCTCACGACGGAGCTAGACTGAATTTTTAAAAAATCTTAAATGAAAGTTCCAATATGAAATTTCGAACATTAAAACTGGAAAGTGATTTTGACCATCATTTAAAAAAAATTGGATCAATTCAATTTTATAACTTTTTTTTTATTTTTTGAAGCTGAAATATACTGATGATTTGAAATTGACCTAAAATTTTTATCTTTTTTGCTCTCTGGTGACATACTGGCTACATTTGACCCATGATTCCTTATAAACCTATGAGAAAATCGAATGCGAGGATTCGTTTCGTGGTTTTTTCGAATTTGAATGATAATCTTGAAATTGACCCTGAACTTTGACCCTTTTAAAATGAGTCATAAATGTTCAAATGTAACGCTCGACTATCCATTTTTGTCACGACAGAAATATGCACCGCATTTGACAGGGGACATTTTTTACTAAAATATGAAAATATTTGAGCAGGATCGATATTATTAAACAGACAGTCCGAACTTCAAATTTAATATTTGAAAATGACATAAATTCAAGATACAGTTGCCTGAGAAAATTTCGTAAGCATTTTTTCAGATAAGAATATTATCCTACACAGTAGGCTATTGGCAATTGGCAAGTAGGCTATTGGAAAAATTTAAACGGGCAATAGGCTATAATTTTAACCGGAAGTGGATTTGTACATTAATTAAGTAATCAAAAATGAAATAACAAAATTCCTTTTGAAAAAATCAAATTCGGAAATGTTCGAGGTTTCGAATCCGGTTCAAAATTGATTCAATTAGTTATGTATGTTATTTTGCCACCTACTTTGAAAGTGAATTAGCTCACCGGAGCAGTTTTAGAAGGACTATTTGCACTAATTTCTCGTAAATTTAAATCTTGCATATTTCGCAAAGTTTTTTACGTTTGTGATTATTATCTTTGTAGGTCGAATAATAAAGAATTTCTCAAATTATTCCGCAATTTTTAATTAGGAGTGTTTTTTTGAAAAAACACAGTGAAATTTTGGTCTTTGAATATCGCAAAGAAAAATTCTTGCAAGTTGAAATTATTCTAACAAAAATAAAATAAATTTAATTTCTTTTTTAAATTAATTTCTTATTATGTTAAAGCTGGCTTCGAAGCAAAACCAATAAATTAAATAATTGTAAAATTTCATAAAATTTCGATTATTCTACTGTTTATAAAAACGAAAATAACTTTCAAAAATTCGCTTAAAAACGTTCCTTTTAATGACCTAAGTTTCGTAATTTTTTTTGACAGTTCATGATGAGCTTTCTATCCTATCATTCAGATTTATTATATGTTATATTTTCATTTTTCTCAGCAAAAAAATTATTCTGAAATTTATTAAAAAATATGGAACAATTTTCTAAAAAATAGTCGACAATTTATTTTAAAAATATTTTAAGATCATTCAGAAAATTTCAAAAAATGCCAAAATTGCAATTAATGCCTGCTATATTAATAAATATTCCTTCAAAGTGTAAAATTTCACAATAAGCATGTTCCTAATCTAGTTTTAAAGAGTTGACTTGATCAAATAAATAATTTATCAATTTGATTTTGCCACCTACATTTTAGCTTATTCTGCCAAAATCCGCATCATTTTTCTGAAGTACCTCTTATGTAAATTATCCTCAGTGAGGTGATTCCCCACCCCATCGTTTATTATTCCACGGTTAGATAAGTAAAGTGAGTTCCTGATTTTTTGGTAAAAGCCGCCTACCCTGAATAAGCAAAAAAAAATTTTCATCGAATATATATATTTTCGCGTCGGTTTTTCTTGAGTTGATTTTTCTGGTGGGTGGGATTTTCTCCTTTAGTTCTCTATTGCAGTCCCGCGACGTTTCGAGGTTTCTCTAAATGATTAGGGTGAGCTACGTGTATCGTTGATTGGTCAACAAAACAGTCTTTGGCCTGGTTCAGAGCACTTTTCAGCACTTCAATCAATTTATTGAAAATGTTCTGAAATAAAAAAAAATTTGTCGCCCTATCGCCCTCGGGATTTGTCAGGCTCAAGTTCAACAATAGTATCTTAGACCCACGAGGCCCTACCGATAATCAGACCACTACCACTGGTTTTAATAACGGAATTAATGAAACGGTTTTTTTCGAGAGGCTGAAAGGTTAAACTGATTATGTATTAAAATTGAATTAGGAATATTTTCGCCTCAGGGTCGGTAATTGCGAGAGAGGGAAGGGCTACCTTTATTTGTTTAATCAACTTACAGGGGATAAAACTGTTATGTCACCACACACAGACAAATATATTTATTGCATTATAAATAAAAAATAAATGAAACAAATTAAACATTGCTATAATAGTATTCGATAGACGATTTGAAGTAAGAAATTTTGGAAATCAAAAGTGGGTATCGATTTTATTGACCAATCTTGTAAAGAATTTTTTGTGGTTATTTCAAAAGCGAGAATTTTTTTTAGGTTTTAAGTTTTTTTCCAAAAAAAAGGGTTAAAGGTGCGAAAAGTCACGATGATAGTTAAAATTGCGGTATCATAAATTTAGTGGGCTGACTCGAAAGCAGAAGGTTTTCTCCAGAGGACAGTTTTTTTTACGTTATCGGATGAACCGGCTGGCCAAAATTAACTGGTAAAGTATAGCTTCCGGTACCGGAAGTGATATTTCAATGATTAGAATGTACCAAAAATGCAAAATTATCGGTTTTATGAAAATGGTAATACCTGGTAATAAATTCTGGAAGGAAGCATGTTTTAAAATATTTTTTTCAATTTTATTTCAAAAAATGCAATTTTCGACATAAAATATTGAAATAATGAAAAAATTTTGATGAAAACATTTTTTCGCCGTAAAATGCTCCATATNAGTATTCGATAGACGATTTGAATTAAGAAATTTTGGAAATCAAAAGTGGGTATCGATTTTATTGACCAATCTTGTAAAGAATTTTTTGTGGTTATTTCAAAACCGGGGATTTTTTTTTGGGTTTAAGTTTTTTTCCAAAAAAAAGGGTTAAAGGGGCGAAAAGTCACGATGATAGTTAAAATTGCGGTATCATAAATTTAGTGGGCTGACTCGAAAGCAAAAGGTTTTCTCCAGAGGACAGTTTTTTTACGTTATCGGATGAACCGGCTGGCCAAAATTAACTGGTAAAGTATAGCTTCCGGTACCGGAAGTGATATTTCAATGATTAGAATGTACCAAAAATGCAAAATTATCGGTTTTATGGAAATGGTAATACCTGGTAATAAATTCTGGAAGGAAGCATGTTTTAAATTATTTTTTTCAATTTTATTTCAAAAAATGCAATTTTCGACATAAAATATTGAAATAATGAAAAAATTTTGATGAAAACATTTTTTCGCCGTAAAATGCTCCATATATCATCCCGAAATAAAATAATTGATAGCTTCTAGTCGATTTTCGATAATTTTTGACCTGGGACAGCCTAAATGGTATGACGAACTAGGGGTCATAAATGACCGCAAGATGGTGCTGGAGGGGAATTTATATTAAGAGCGAAAACCGAAAGAGATTTTTCCATAATATAAATTCTCGTCTAGCGCCTCTCAATATTGTTAGATATAAAAATAATATCAAATAATTTAATGATAAGATCACATTATTATTCAATTGTTTTTAAGTACAATGCAGTCAGTTTCTTCTATAAGATGGTATTTTTTTTTTGAAAATGAGGGTCCATCTTGAGAATTATAAGGAAAAAGATTAACCAAACAGCGGCTTGATAAGCGTAGATATTTTTTATAAGGGAATAAAATCTTTTTAAAAAATTAATTCAATTTGTAAAAACGTGCCAAAAAGATAAAAACTTGATTTTTAATGATCGATTATGTAACATAATTTATGTTGCAAAAAATCAAAAGAACGTTAAAGAAACTTAATTTAGTCAAAAAGCATGATTTTTTCACTACATCAAAAGAATAAAAAATAAGATTTGATATCAATAAACAATTTAATATCCAACTGTAGTTCTAGATAACTCTGTAAGAATTATTTTTAAATTAACTTTGACTTTGAAAAACCATTTCCTGAAGATACTAATAATAAAAAGTGAAACGTCGATATAAATTATGAATTTAAATAATATAATAATAATTGGTTTTCATATTATTTTTTCAAATAATTATATATTTTCATAATTTATTATAATTGTTCGGAAAAATTCTAGTAAACCACCATCCTAATCAAGCCAGAACCAGGTTGTTTCTCTCTGACATTTTTTTTCAGTATGGAGCAGTACACAAAAAGCTATTTTTGGTCCGAAACAGTTATCGAAAATTAATTAAGCGGTACAATTTTGTTTGGTCTCAATGCGTGAAGAAAACCTGTGTTTTTGAGTTTTTTTTTCACGCGCGTGTAGAAAACCTATGTTTTTAAGTTTTTTCTTCACGCGCGTAAAGAAAACATGCGTTTTTGATTTTTTTCTTCACGCATTGCAAAAAAATTTGCAACTATAACATTATTGATTTATCATTAATTTTTACGTGTTCAATTAAATGTTCAGGGGGTATGCGACTCGGATTTGACATATTCTCGGTGAATTATATAATATATTATATATATAATTATATAATATTATTTATATTTCAAACTAATAGCTCACGAGAAAAACCGAAAATACCGATTTGTAGATCTATCCCTAAACTTGCGACTCAGAACATCAAAAATTGTTTTTGACATTCACACTTGTTGTTACAGTATCTTTAATGAGGACCTCACGGTGATGTCATCACCGTTATTTGTAAATCTATCTTTTCCTAGGCACTTTATCGAAATTAGCTCAAATTTCCACAGAAGACGTAATGATGGCATGCCAAAATTAAAGCCTAAGCTTTCTTTGATCGGACGACTAACCTATTCTTGAACGGCAAATAACCGATTTTTTTTTTGCAATTTCAGACCTTAAAATCTATCTCCTCCGCGGATAAATTTCGAAATATCTCAAATTTTTATTACGTGGTCCTGATAACATTTTTAAGAGATAAGCGCGAGCTTTTCTGAAATTGCTTGTTAGTACCAGGAATATGATTTTTTTGGTCAATTTCACACGTGATGTCACGTGATGAGACTGAAATTACCACTGAAATCAAGCTGACAATTTTCTGATGAAAATTGTTTTTTATGGGATAGTGAAATGTTTAACCTAAACGCGTCAGATTAGCGAATATGTTTGAAGCTACAAAAATACTTAAGAAAAAAAATATGAAAAATCGAAAAAATGTTCGAAAATTTCTATATTTTTTTTGTTCATTTGGCTTGTTTTGCACTTTAAAAACATTGGCAATCGATTTAAGGCATTTGTATAACACAATACCGGCAGGAAAATCAGAGTCGCATACCCCCTGTACACGAGTTGAAATTAGGATAAGGTAAGGTTGTGCCCTGTGTACACAGTACAAAATCATGCCAAACTGTTTGTCAGGAAAAAAAGGTTGGGGTGAGAACAGTATTTTTTTCGAAATCGTATTTTTCTTGTACCAACCTTCGTTTTTTCCGACATAAATTTTTGCCATGCCTCAAGTGTACACAATAATTTTCTGTATACACAAAATACAATCCTATCTCGAAAAAGGTAGAATTAGGGTAGGGTGAACTCGTGCCCAGTGTACATTCTAAGAACCTATGCAAAAGTGTTCGTTGGGAAAGGCATTGAAAAAGCGTGTAGAAAACAGGGGTTTTTCTTCACGCATCAAAAATGCGTGAAGAAACCTGGGGTTTTTCGTCACGCAACGAAAATGCGTGTTATGTTTATAAAAGATAAAATATTAACGAAAACTCGGAAAGCTCCTTGTCAAAATTGTAGGCATAGAAAAGGTTGAATTTCAGCCCACTGTTAAAAAAAACAAATATTTTATGATTATTAATATTATTCAATTTCATATCATCAAATTTATATCATTGAACTTAATTACTCACATTATATATGTATTCTTAATATATGTATAATTTTGAGTCAGCCTTCGGTTAAACATGTCTCCAAAAGAAGTTTCCTTATTCATCTCTTTATAAATGTGTTTTTGATATCCTGAATATCATCTGTGACCTGTGTTTTAAAACACAACGGCCCTGTGAGGGTTATTTCTAAAATATTATTTAACTAAGTCCATTGTACTAATTAACGCTTTTTGACGCAGGGGGAGAGGGAATTTGGGCCTTATTTTGTTGTCAATTATGATATTAGAAGAAGCTACTCGGTAATTTTTTTAATCACTTGAAATTACGATAACTAGGAGTTTTCCACATACTTAAGACTTATCCTTAACTTACGTTACATGTTTTTTATATCCTGACTATTCAAATGTCAGTCTGAAAATTCCTCACGCTTGTTTTGCCCAACGCTACCATGTTGTTTAAGGGGGCGATTGGTAGCTTCCGGGTTACGAAAAGCAAAATATTCCATTATATGCAAAGCTGCCGACTAAGCTGAACAGTTAGTGATTGAAAAAGACAGGACGATTCTGAAAATTTAGAAAATTGCTAGAAATTTTCAAAGTCAAGGAAAATTCAATTCAAGAAAAATTTTGAAAATTTCAAAAATTTTGACCAATTCTTGTCTTCAAATACAACCAAGTTGGCTTTCAAAAGACGCAGGAAAATTGTTAATGCATTATGATCATGAACACCATAACGGGTATAGTCGTATACCGTATACGACCATAGTCTATACCGTTATAAGACATACGGTATGTCTTTAGCTTCAAGAATGTCTATTAACAAAGATGACTTTAATTTGAGGTAATAAATAGGCCGCCAAGCAAAAAATCTTCTTTTCCGAAATAAACTACCTTATTTTAAAACCGCAATCTGGTGATCAAACCAAGAATAATAATGATAAAATTAGATGCAAAATTTAAATGATTTTTCGGATAATGTGCTAAAAAAGAAAAAAATAGTATTTACATAAATGTTTAATAGAAAAATGAAGCAATTGAATTGAACTCACGTCCTTTCTAAAATTTGAAATCAAAAGATTGAAGATCACCGACCGAAAAACAAATTTCAAACTTTATAGACGTTTCTTGTATTACAATTTCACGTGCGGTTCAAACTTGTTTTTATCAATTTATAACCCTGCACATCTGGCGTCAGTGTTGATCCATAGTCCAGAGCAAAATGAACAATGCCGTGGTTGCGGCCACTGAAAAGCACCGAATTCAATGTTTAGGTTTTGCATGTATAATAATTTCCTCATAAATTAATAAACATGAGAAACAACTGCCAAAAGAAGTCTGAAGTCTAGAAAACTGCGTGAGAAGTTTATGGAAAATATGTTTGTGGTTTGTTTTTAAATAGGAACAAAAATCTTTTTTAGGAAATTTATTGAAAGGTCCCAGATGTTTTATATAAAGCATTGTGGCTGAAAGCGCTAAAAACCACAATAAACTTGTAAAATGGGTGAATAACTCTGGACTCCGAAAAAAATTATTTAAAGAAGCTTTGTCAAATTAAAAAACGACTTATTTATATCTATAATCCGTCAGATGGGATTATTTTTCAGATGAATAATACTGACAATTAGCTTGATTAACTTTAAAGGGCACTTCCTGTGATATGCCATAGGGAATATACGGTACATTTGAATTAAAAGCTGCACGACGGAGCCTAGAGCGAATTTTAAAAAATCTTATGAAGTTCCATATATGAAATTTCGAACATACTAAAAGGAGATATGATTAAGGAAATAAATTTGAGGAACCATTATATCAAATTTTCAATATATTAATTTTAGAATGGACTCAAATTACATAAACTTGATTGATTGGAGTGAAATATCGATGAGAACCGTAAAATTTTATCTTTGTTTGAGCTCTGCGATGTGTGACAATCACTGGCTATCATTTGACTCATGAGTTCTAAACCTTGAGAAAATCGAATGCCGAAGGATTCGTGTGTGGTTTGTTTCGATTTGAATTGATAATCTTTGAAATTGACCTCTGAACTTTGACCCTTTTAAAATGAGTCATAAATGTTCA
Organism: Oikopleura vanhoeffeni; assembly: GCA_004367855.1. Lineage (NCBI taxonomy): Eukaryota > Metazoa > Chordata > Appendicularia > Copelata > Oikopleuridae > Oikopleura > Oikopleura vanhoeffeni. Next base: position 40,924 of record SCLH01001062.1, on the reverse strand, counting down.
AATGACGCTCGACTATCCATTTTTGTCACGAACAGAAATTGCACCTGCATTTGACAGGGAGATTTTGTTACTAAAATATGAAATATGTTGAGCAGGATCGATATATTAAACAGACAGTCCGAAACTTCAATTTAATATTTTGAAAGACATAAATCAAAATACAGTGCCTGAGAAATTCGTAGCATTTTTTTCAGATAAGGAATATTATCTTACACAGTAGGCTATTTGGCATTGGCAAGTAGGCTATGGAAAAAATTAAACGGCAATAGGCTATAATTTTAACCGGAAGTGGATTTGTACATTAATTAAGTAATCAAAAATGAAATAACAAATTCTTTTGAAAAAAATCAAATTCGGAAATGTTGAGGTTCGAATCCGGTTCAAAATTGATTCACTTATGTGAGTTATTTTGCCACCTACTTTGAAAGTGAATTAGCTCACCGGAGCGTTTTAGTAAGGACTATTGCACTTATTTCTCGTAAATTTAAATCTTGCATATTTCGCAAAGTTTTGTTAACGTTTTGTGATTATTATCTTTTGTAGTCGAATAAAAAGATATTTCTCAAATTATTCCGTAATTTTAATTAGGAGGTGTTTTTTGAAAAAAACACAGTGAAATTTGGGTCTTTGAATATCGCAGAAGAAAGATTCTTGCAAGTTGACAGATATTCTAAGAAAAAATAAAATAAATTTAATTCTTTTTTAAATTAATTTCGTTATATATGTTAAAGCTGGTTCGAAGCAAAACCAAGAAATTAGAAATAAATTGTAAAATTTCAATAAAATTTCCGAATTATTCTACTGTTTAAAAACGAAAAATAACTTTCAAAATTTGCTTAAAAACGTTCCTTTTAATGACCAAAGTTTCGTAATTTTTTTGATCAGTTCATGATGAGCTGTCTATCCGATCATTCAAGATTTATTATATGGTTATATTTCCGATTTCTCAGCAAAAAAATTATCTGAATTTAATTAAAAAATATGAACCATTATCTAAAAATAGTCGACAATTTATTTTAAAAATATTTAAGACATTCAGAAGAATTTCAAAATCGCAAAATTGCAATTACTGCCTGCGTAGTATTAATAAATATTCCTTCAAAGTGTAAATTCACCAATAAGCCATGTTCCTAATCTAGTTTTAAAAGAGTTGACTGATCAATAAATAATTTATCAATTTGATTTTGCACCTACATTTAGCTATCGCCAATATCCGCATCATTGTTCGTGAAGTACCTCTTATGCTAAATATCCTCAAGTGAGGGTGATTCCCCACCCCATCGTTTAATTATTCCACGGTTAGATAGTAAAGTGAGTTCCTGATTTTTTGGTAAAAGCCGCCTACCCTGAATAAGCAAAAAAAAAATTTTCATCGAATATATAATATTTTCGCGTTCGTTGTCTAGAGTTGATTTTTCTGTGGGTGGATTTCCTCCCTTTAGTTCTCTATGCAGTCCCCGCGACGTTTCGAGGTGTTCTCTAAATGATTAGGGTGAGCTACGTGTATCGTTGATTGTCAACAAAAACATGTCTTTGGCCTGGTTCAGAGCAATTTTTCAGCATTGCAATCAATTTATTGAAACAATGTTCTGAAAAAAAAAAATTGCGCCTCATCGCCCCGGGATTTGTCAGGCTCAGTTCACAATAGTATCTTAGACCCAGCGAGGCCCTTTATCAGACCACTACCACTGTTTTAATAACGCGAATTAATGAAACGGTTTTTTTCCGAAGAGGCTGAAAGGTTAAACTGATTATGTAATTAAAAATTGAATTAGGAATATTTTTCCGCCTCAGGGTCGAAATGGAGAGAGAAGGGCTTACCTTTATTGTTTAATCAACTACAGGGGATAAAACTGTTATGGCACCACACACAGACAAATATTTTATTGCATTATTAAATAAAAAATAGAATAAAACAAATTAAACATTGCTATAATAGTATTCGATAGACGATTTAATAAGAAAATTTGGAAATCAAAAAGTGGGTATCGATATTTTATTGACCAAATCTATGTAAAGATTTTTGGGTTATTTCAAACGGGATTTTTTTTTGGGTGTTAAGTTTTTTTCCAAAAAAAGGTTAAAGGGAGGAAAAAGTCACGATGCATAGTAAAATTGCGGTATCATAAATTTCAGTGGCTGACTCGGAAGCCAAAAGGGTTTGTCTCCACGGGAGCAGTTTTTTACGTTATCGGAGTGAACCGGCTGGCCAAAATTAAAACTGAGAAGTATAGCTTCCGGTACCGAAGTGAATATTTCAATGATTAGAATGTACAAAAATGCAAAATTATCGGTTTTAGAAAATGTAAACCTTGGTAATCAATTTGGAAGAAAGCATGTTTAAAATATTTTTTTCAATTTTATTTCAAAAAATGATTTTCGACATAAAATATTGAAAATAAATGGAAAAAATTTGTGATGAAACATTGTTTTTCGCCGTAAAAATGCTCCATATCATCCCGAAATAAAATAAATGATAGCTTCTAGCGATTTGTCGATAATGTTTTGACCTTGGACAGCCTAAATGGTATGACGAACTAGGGGTCATTAAATGAACCGCAAGAATGGTGCTGTGAGGGGAATTTATATTGAAGAGCGAAAAACGAAAGAGATTTTCCATATATAAATTCTCGTCCTAGGCGCCTTCTCACATATGTTAGATATAAAAATAATGATCAAATATATTAGATGATAAGATCAGAAATTATTATGTCAATAGTTTTTAATTGACAATGCAGTTCAGTTTCCTTCTATAAGATGGTATTTTTTTTTTGAAAATGAGGAACCGTCCATCTTGGAATAATAAGAAAAGATTAACAAACAGCGGCTTGATAAGCGTAGATATTTTTTATAAGGGAATAAAATCTTTTTAAAAAATAATTCAATTGTAAAAACGTTGCAAGAAAGATAAAAACTTGATTTTAATGAATCGATTATGTAACATAAATTTATGTTGGCAAAAAATCAAAGAACGTTAAAAGGAAACTTAATTTAGTCAAAAAGCAGATTTTTTCACTACATCCCATATAAGAATAAAAAATAAGATTTGATATCAAATAAACAAGTTAATATTGCCAACTGTAGTTGCTAGAATAACTCTGTAAGAAATTTTTGAAAATTAACTTTGACTTTGAAAAACCATTTATCCGTGAAAGGATACTTAATAATAAAAAGGTGAAACGTCGATATAAAGTTTGAATTTAAATAATATAATAATTAATTGGTTTTCATTTATTTTTTCAAAAATTATAGATTTTTCAATAAGTGTTATTTATAATTTGTTCGGAAAAATTCTAAGTAAACCACCAATCCAATCAAGCCAGAAGCAGGTTGTTTCTCTTCTGAATTTTTTTTCGTATGGAGCAGTACACAAAAAGCTATTTTTGTCCGAAACAGTTATCGAAATTAATTAAGCGGTACAATTTTGTTGGTCTCAATGCGTGAAGAAAACCTGTGTTTTGAGTTTTTTTCACACGCGCGGTAGAAAACCTAGTTTTTAAGTTTTTTCTTCACGCGCCCGTATAAGAAAACATGCGTTTTGAATTTTTTGTCTCACGCATGCAAAAAATTTGCAACTATAACATTATTGATACATTAATGTTTACCGTGTTCACATATAATGTTCAGGGGGTATGCGACTCGATTTGACATTCTCGGTGAATTATATAATATATATTAATATAGTATAGATTTATAAATATTATTTTATTGTCAACTAATAGCTCACGAAAGAAAAACCGAAAACTACGCGATTTGGTAGATCTATCCCTAAAACTTGCGACTCAGAACATCAAAAATGTTTTTGACATCACACTTGTGTTACAGTATCTTTATGAGACCGACTCACGGTGATGTCATCACCGTTATTGTAAATCTATCTTTCCTAAAGGCACTTTATCAAATTGCGTAAATTCCACAGAAGACGTAATTGATGGCATGCCAAAATTAAAGCTAAGCTTTCCTTTGATCGACGACTAACCTAGTTCTTGAACGAGCAAATAACCGATTTTTCTTTTTGCAATTTCAGACCTTAAAATCTATCTCCTCGCGGAAAATTTTCGAAACTTCTCAAAATTTTATTACTGGTCCTCTATAACATCTTTTAAGAGATAAGCGCGAGCTTTTCTGAATTGCTGTATACCAGGAATATGATTTTTTTGGTCAATTCACACGTGATGTCACGTGATGAGACTGAAATAACCACTGAAAATCAAGGAACAATTTTCTGATGAAAATTGTTTTAAGGATATTGAAAGTTTAACCTAAACGCGTAGATTAGCGAATATGTTGAAGCTACAAAAAATACTTAACAAAAAAAAAATGAAAAATCCGAAAAAAATTTCGAAAATTTCTATATTTTGTATAAACACAATACCGGCAGAAAATCAGAGTCGCATTACCCCCTGTCACGAGTTGAAAATTAGGATAGCGTAAGGTTTGGCCTGGTGACACCAGTACAAAATCATGCAAAAAACTGTTTGTCAGGAAAAAAAAGGTTGGGGTGAGAACAGTATTTTTCTCGAAAACCCGTATTTTTCTTGTACCAACCTTCGTTTTTTCGCGACATAGAATTGTTTTGCCATGCCCCAAGTGTCAATAATTTCTGTATACACAAATACAATCCTTGCTCGAAAAGGTTAGAATTAGGGAGGGGAACTCGTGCCCAGTGTAGCATGTACACTGTACATTCTAAGAACCTATGCAAAAGTGTTCGTTGGAAAGGCTACATTACTATGAGTGCAGAGGCCTGGTGTTGGGGATGTATAAAAGGGTCCATTTATTCAAACGTACATAAAAATTATGAAAAACTTTTTAATCGAAATATTTTTATCTTGAAAGTTTTAGAAAATGCGTGAGAAAACGTTGTTTTCTTGCCACGCATTGAAAAAGCGGTGTAGAAACTGGGTTATTTCTTCAGGCATCGAAAAATGTGAGAAGAAACCTGGGGTTTTTCTTCACGCAACGAAAATGCGGTGTTATGTTTTTTAAAAGATAAATATAACGAAACTCGAAAAGCTCCTTGTCCAAAACTGTAGGCATAGAAAATGGTGAATTTCAGCCACTGTTAAAAAAACACAAATATTTTTGATTATTAAATATTAGTTCAATTTCATATCAACAATTTATATCATTGAAACTTAGATCTCACTAAAATATCGTTAAACGTCTGACGTGGAAATGTTTAAATAATGTTAGAAAGTGATTCACAACATATTTCATAATCATTCGATTCAAAGGATG
>SCLH01001062.1:0-35662 GCA_004367855.1 Oikopleura vanhoeffeni | reverse complement strand
ATATCCCGTTAAACGTCTGACGTGAAATGTTTCAAATAATGTAGAAAGATGTTCACAACATATTTCATAATCATTCGATTCAAAGGAATGTTCTATTCGGCTATTAATTCTACTCCTGTTCAGGGCTAAAACGTTATTCGTGCAGTACAAATGGTTTAACATTGTTAAGGGGATGACTGTCGTATTTTGAGGGTATTTCATGGCAAATTGTTTGCAAAAGTTACAAAATCGCTGGACCCAAATATTCTAACAGAAAAAAAATTTTAGCCCAAAATTATTAAAAAGTTTTTTTTTGTGTTTTTGCTTTATAATTATGCGGACAACGTGGGATTTTGTTTTTAAATTTTCAAATTGCAATCAAACCGCTTACGGGATTTCATTCAATCGACAATATTGAAAAATTGCCACGTTGGGACGTTTTTTGATTGGTTTTCTCTATTTTTTCTCTTGAAAAAGAATTAAAGAACATATGTATTTGCCGCACAGGTTCTGTACCAATTGTATACAGTTGTTCGGGGACCAACTATTAAGGTGTTTATGCGGGTGTCTGGCTATGCAAAAAGAATACAACTATTAATAGTTTTTCATTAATCTACTTTGGCTGTGATTCTCTCTAGAGTACGAAAAGCCAGAATGATTTTTTTCTTGCAAGCCTTTGTCCATTAAAGGTTAGTTAAAAGAAAAATGATGACGAAAACAGGAATAATATTTCGAAACAGATATTTTCGCGCAACCTAATTAATCTCCAAAGTAAAGTTGCAGTAACTGTCGCACCACTCTTTGACATATATTAAAAAAAATTTGCATCCCAAAACGATGATTTATGACTTAATTAACCGGACAGAACGGTGGGCATTTAAAATCATTTAAAAAAAATTCTTGTTATTTGGCTTCAGAATCACCAAAAAACAGTAATTTTGAGCATTAATCCTTTCCGAACGGAACTCCCATCTCAAAAAACCGCTTACGATCTCTATAGCGCGTGTTCGAATCCACTGATGTTGTCTTTAGTGATTTCTTAGTGATTGCTTAGTGATTGACACATCGTATAACATTTAGCGGTTCCCATATCAAGACCCTGCCTATAATCATATTCAGATAATCACGAAGGCAAACATTAGTGGGATCGAACACGCGCTATATCGATATAGAGATAGTAAGCAGTTTTTGAGATGGAGTTCGTTCGAAGGATAAAAATAGGAGGAGATACTATTTGAAAATAATAAAATTCTGTCTATTTTGTAAGCACGTTTCTGATTGCGACGAGCCATCCGTACTTCCGATTTTTTACGAAATGCAAGATTTTTGTGTGAGTATATCAGAAAAGGTAATATTTGGTCCAACGATTTGTAGCTTTTGCACAATTGACCATGGGAAAACCCTTAAAATGTTTGACGACCACCATCCTTTAAGAAGATTAATCACATCCCTGAACGAAGCTAATACAAAGCGAACGTTGACTTTATCCGATTTTGATCAACTTGTTTATGCAAATAAAAGTATTATTTGAGGGGTATGTAAGGACAGGAGCGCCTGAAAAGTTACATACTTAACATTTTTCAAATTACTTTGTGAATTGAGCCCGAAAAATATCAACTACAACAAAAAAAATTAGTTAAAAAAATTGTTAGCAATTGTGAATAATATTGTTTTTTTGAAATGTCTATAAAAGAAAATCAGCGAGGGATGCTTCATTCACAAGCCTGACCCGGCACAATTTGAAAGTAAATCAAGGCGTGTTTGCTAAAAAATCGTTTTGCCTTTTCTAACTTTAGATAATGGTGTGTCTAATATGATTAAGGGGTATCCCGGCTCCTAATTTGACATAATTCTCGATGAAATATCAACCAATCAGGGCTTCAGATGATATATTCAAGAAAGTCACTTTGTAGAACTAGCCTTCAAGCCTTGCAAAAAAATATGCCAAAACTTTTTTGTTATGACCGGACACTGCTCAACAGAAGCGCACCAAGAGCCACCTAAGCAAAACGGAGACGATCTACCCTCCCAGTGTTTATTTTGAAATAAACCAAGATTTTAATATAACCTGTATAATTAGTATACACAACTCTTGTAGCGTCTTTTGTATAACTGCAAATTTATTCTAGAATATGAAAAAACCGGTCCAAATGTACCGATTTTTTTAACTTTTTCAATCGAAAATCTATCTCTCCTAGGTTAAATTTCAAAACTTGACTCAAAATTTTTGCAAAAGTAAGCTCTAAAAACAAACTAAAAACTTTGTAAATTTTGATCCCAACAAAAAATTATGAAGATTTCAAGTTCCGTGAAAAACTTTCCGAAAAAAATGTGCTTCGTGTTGTGTTGAAAGTAGGCTCAAAGAAGCTGAGGAAGACACTGAAGAACTTGGCTAACGTCATCCAAATTTTTGAAGTTTTAGTGGGTACAAATTACACAAACGTTATTTTGAAACAGTAAATTGTTGAGAAAAGAATACTAAGAAAAAAATCGAAAAAACGCCAAGTTTCGAAGAAATTGTTGCGCGTGTAATTTGGGTGTTTTTATGCGTTTAAACTAAACAATTGATTTGATGCCATTCTTACGACATTAATAGACATGCAGAAAATGAAGTGACCAATTGAACTCTTTTCTCGCGATCTATTGTAAAAATTCGCATATCAGTTTGGTCGGGAAAGCCGTTGCAAAAAATATCTAATTTTTGTTCAACCACCCCCTTAGGGCTCTATACCGACTGAATCGTAAAATATTTGAAAAAAATGGCGGATACCCGAGCAGTTCTAGTTGGTTGGATTTGCCTCAAATCTGACCAACAATATCGGCACTATTCTGCATCTGAGTTTGATTGCGTGCCTGTATCTCGCGTTTTTTGTATCATTCAGATATTACACGATCTGTCAACTGAAGGCCCTTAATCCAATAAAAGGTTGCTTGAAACAGTATACAACTTATACGCCTGCAAAAAAAAAACGATTAGATGGTGGTCTTTCGGTAATTGGAATTGTTTCTGACAAAAGCGCACAAGTGTAATAAATTTCAGCTTTAACCATTAAAAATGAATATCTTTAGCAGTCATGTCCGATTTCAATTTTTTTGTCAAACTAACGTACCCCCTATAACGATTAACTTCAAGTCTGTCAAATCGTATTTGTTGATTATCTACGATGTACAGTGAGATCAACATCTATAAAACCATGCACCAACAATTTAATGAGACTATGATAAATTGTCAGTAATCTTATTTCCTCACGGGTCCTCAAGAGTGAACATAACTTGATCGTTAATGCCAACGATGGTTAATCTTGAAAATTGAAATTTACAATAAGCTCAAATTCAACTGCAGAAGCTTGGCCAAACAAACGAAAGCTCAAACGGAATTTTTCAAATTTTAATCCCAAACTAAATATTTTATAGGCCACATGAAAAGATTATTAAGAAAAAATGTTTATGTGTTTTTTCGAAAGAAAGCAAGGGAGAACACCGATGAGAAGTGATTGTTTCTGTCAAATTAGTATTTCTGAGTGTGTGAAGTGATAAATTGAAACGAATGCTATTTTCAATGTTCGATTACAAATATGCTTAGAAAGCCATGCGAAGAAACGCGAGAAGATACATTTTGTTGTTTTTGATTTGGTTTCTGGGCTTAAAATAGGAAACATGGTGATTGATTTCAATTAGTTTAATTAATATTAATATTAAGTAAATTAATTTATAATAAGATGATAATATGATATAGTTATAATAGTAGTAAATTATTTATAATGAATTAATAATAATTAAATTTATAATTGTATGTTAATATTTAATGAAGTTTTTTTTTACTGTGGAGTATTTATACTTATTAAGTATGAGTAAAGAGAACGGTTTTTTATCATATTCAAGAGCTGAATAGAAGAGTTTGCAAGTTTCATAAAACCTAATGGTATATTAATTCATAAGAAATAAATAAGAAAACCATTGTCCACTGGTGCAAAAAGCTGTCCGCGGAAATGTATGACGTGTAATAAATTCCAAAGAAGTTATATGCGCCCTTCATCACTTTTTGGTTAGAATGCTGTAGCCACAAGACGTTGTTAAGATCAGCACGGTCCCAAAAAAGTAGTGGGGCTAGCGCATGTCTAAGCGCAAAAGTGATAAGGAGGGATAGGTTCGAAGGCTAATAATAGATCCCTGTTGTTTCAAAAACATTGTATTCAGTGAATAAACAAGATAATGTTATAAGCTAATAACTTAAAGACTATCCTTTGATCTCATAAACTAGAAAATAATGAAGTTCGGACCTTTGTATATTTTCCAGTCAAACGCGATTAAAGAAGGGTCCCGAATGGAACCTGTTGGCGTATAGAGGTTATCGATAATTTTATGAGTTTAGGGCTCAGGAGTATAGACGGGTTTCTTGCTGTTTTTTAAACCGTATCATGAGCTGACTAGAAGGTTTCGATATTCCCAAACTTCGGATTTCGGTAGAAGTTTGTCTATATCGTTAAACAATAAACCAAAAGTAGATAATATCAGTCAAGATCGATGGCGTGGATTGGAAGATTAGGTGCGTGGTGGGTTCAATACAGACTACATATCCTTTATCACGCATGAGCTGATATATTAGTCTTAATTTTGGTTGAATTGTTTAACTGATTAGACACAAATATCTACCGAAATCCGAAGTTGATAGTCGGAACACTGTCTAGTTAGCTCATGGAAAGGTTAGAAAACAGCACACGGTCTGATACTCCCTGATGAAAAAGTTTCACAGTGGCGGTCTCGTTTAACTAATAAAGTGTCTCTGAACGAAACACTTTTTGTGGTTTCTCGTGACATGTGCATGAAAAATTGGACTAAAAAGATTATTTATTTTCTAATGGATGCAGCACTGATGCTGGTACCAAGAGGCTCCCATCTCTATTAGTTATTTTTGTTCTAACTGATGTGTTAGTTTGGCCGGTTAATTTATAAAAGACATTTAAAACTTATTTTGACAACTTTCGAAGAAAATAAGGATATTGTGTTCATCAAGATAATAATAATGATGAGTTTTTTTTTCCTGCAAGATAAAGCGATTAATGGAATTTTGATGGAATGTTTTGATTTGCTTTCAAATCCTTTGATTTGTTCAGAGATTGTTTGTAACACAAACGTTTGATTAATAAAATAATTTTTTTAATTTTAGAATAAATTTTTGTCCTCGGTTTTTTAAAGAATATAAAAATCAACCAAATAAAACTGGTTTTGTACACGTTTTGACAAAGTTTCGGGGAGGGGTGTCTTACAAATAATGAGGTGTGTAAATGGAGTCAGAGTCAAGAGGAAGCAAAATAGTTGGCATTTTTATATTATCTCCCGATTATTATGTGGAGGTTGTTTGAACGCAGCTCAAGAAGACCTGGTGTTAGAGCAATTGAAAGCAGACGGGCACACATCGACTTAAATCATTAATTTGAATACAGATATGTTAAGAATCTGATATCGAGTAATGCATTATACATCAAATTTTGCCCAAAGAGTGCTTAAATACATCTGAATCAGCTTAATTAAAGGTAAGTTAATATCCGACAAAGTAGAGGGTTCGCGCCAAATTTAGTCCAATCAAATTATATCCGACCGACAATATCTATATGCCGACCAAATTTTACTGAACAAATTATCATGCTTTTTTAGTTCAAGGTCTCAGGGGACCGGAATCGTCAGACAATTAATCCGGAAGTTAAACTTGTGCAAATTGATATACATGTATGTTACATTGAATATAATATTTGTTTTCATTAATAAATTTTTTTGACATGTTTAGCTTTATTTGCATGTTCAGAATGAGAACAATTGTAAGAAGTTTTGAACAAGAACGTTTTGGTGCGAAAAATGAATTTGAACTAATCGGGCTTTAGTTTCATTAAAGTATGAATGAAATATCGTGACATTCTAGATTGATGCCATTCACATTTAATTTTTTCATTTGAATAATCCTAACTTAAAAATGTTGTATAAACGAAACATATCAGTAATTGAAATGTGTTTTATATAAATTATAATATTAAAAAGGAATTTATCAACGCCAGCAACATGAGTCAATATGCATCCCTTGATGCCGGGCACAATATTGCCAGAAAAACCTAGGCAATTCACGATTTTTAGCTATACTTCCAGTGCCCATATCGCCAACACGTGCCAATTTTGACCGAATTCCTGTGAGCGTTTGAGGTTTTTATCAGAAACTACTTGGAGGCGTCGATGAATGACTTCAATATTAAAGAGTGAAGTTCCCAAATCATTTTTTTTAATTTTTGTTATTTCCGTTGGTTGAGAACTTCAATTTTAAAATTGAAACAACCTTCCAAATTATGATCAATTTTAACAACCGACAAACGTTTTCTATTTTTTGAACGAAAAAACTTTATTATGTCGCCCATATCGCCGAAAGTGGCCAATATCGCCGAATATTTTTGGAAAAAATTCGGCGATATTGGGCCTCCTACGTGCCTAAAATAACATGTACAGTTGTAAATCAAGCTTAATTAAAGTAAAATTTTATTGCACGGATTTTTTAACAATTAACATGGTTATTTTAAAGTTCAATGTCCTCCAGGGGCACCGGTTTCGGCACGTAAAACAGATCAAATCTGGAAGTCAAACTTGTCATAAATTCATATATATATTGAAAAGGGATTTATTCCCCCAAAAATTTATAATCAAATAGTTGAATTAAATTTAATTTAATTTGACCAATTTCCCCAAGCGGCGGGTATAATAAAACTTCAAAGAAACAAAGTTATTTGATAAAATTATACATGGATGATAATCAAATAATAGTTGAATGTTTTTAATAAAATTATTTTAGTACAAGCTTAATTCAGGTTTTCACTCGGACGAACAGTTTTACAGTCGGGAATTTAGAGATTAATATAACTTGCAACCCGTATATTGTTTTCTGTAAATTTTGAGATCAATTGAAGAAAAAATCTGAATTTTAAATCTCAGCGCCTGAACGACTTCCGGCCGGATAATATTTTTTGTTTTGTAATTTCAACTGTGAATCCACAGCACTTAATTATACGAAACTTATATATGCCAAAACTGAAATCTCCCCAGAAGAATCTGAATCTTATGAACAGAACATAAATGATTTTTTTAATTTCGGTTAAGTTTAAAAAAAGTTCACGTGACCCTAAATATGAGTTTGCAAATATGCACCTACATACACTGAAAAATATCTTGATAATATAACTTCGGGTTGACGATGAGGTTGACAAAAGGAAAAGCTTGAATTTAAAATTTTCCGAATTTCCGCAATTGAAAAAATAAACAATAAAAAATGAAAAAAAGTTAATAAAGTACGATAATTGTGAGACTATTTTGAAATATTCTGGCCTAGAGTCTTGATTTATTATCGCGTTTCAAAATCCGCCTTCGATGCCAGATAAAAGTAAATTTAATGGAAAAAGAAGGTTTTTGTCATTTCATAAGCGTACAACCTGGCCTGTCACCTGTCAGATTATTAGGATATTCCTGTCATGTGAAAACCTCGAGAATTTCGAAAAAATTTTGAAAAAAATCTCGGAAAATGGTTCCAAAAAAATACTTTTTTCAATTTTTTCCACCAAAAAATTATCAAGGAGGCTACCTCGGATTTTAAACCCTCAAGTCGTCGATTTTGCCTCGACCAGGTGACACTAGTAACAACCCCTCAATACAATTAAACAAATGGTTCTGCATTACAAGGTTCTCTTTAATATTAGAAGTTTTTTCTAAGAAGATGATGTCATCGACTTTTTGCAATTTGTGGTGTTGCTCAATGCGCCACTTATTATGAATTTTGCAAATCGTGTCGAAATGTAATTTTCGAATTTTTGAAAATGCAAACAAGTCCCGCAAGTAATCAGTTAATTATATGTTAATTATTTGCGAATCAAACCAAAACAAATTAGTTACGTCAAAATGTTAAAACATAAAAGCTTTAGTTTTACTCGTTTTTTGACTTTCAAACAAGCCGACATGCTGAAACTGTCTGACAGACCAAAAACAAGACCTTCCAGGGAATTAATCTGCTATAATTGGGTAAGTATAGTAATTCGAGAAAATTTAATTCGTCCGAAAAATTTCAACTTTTCAAAATATAAAGACAAAAAAATGAATACAAAAAATGAGGTACAAAAACATAAATTTCTCAATAGTTTATTCTAGAATTCTTTGCCAAAATCATTATTGGTTCAGATAGAAAGAAATGAGGTTTTAGCGCTCAGACGTAAGTAGAATCGTTCGGGAGCAGTAGAAACGGATGAAGATATTGAGGTTTACGAGTGGAAATTCACCACATTAAAAAGATTCACCGACTCAAGAGCGATTTTAAGTAAAATGTCTCAAACATTATGAAGAAAAAATGAAGGATTCCGATTTTTTTCGAAACGATTACATTTTTTCAGTTTACCACCTACCCTTAGTAACTTTGTTTGCCGAAAGGAGACTCTAAAACGGACCTCCCGATAAGGCACAGACTAGTGGTATTTGTCTATTCGCTCAGCTTGAATTTTGTGAGACCAAAGATTTGAAATCGGAAATTAGAAGATAATACTGGGAAACGTTGTGGAAGCCCGGATACAAACATGCCAAATCGATCAGTTAGGCTGATTGGCTAAAACTGACATGATAGAGCAAAAAGAGTTAAGTATCAGCCAGGATCAACTCCCCCGCACTTGAACATCAGTATCGAAGATGCCTGAGCTAGTCGTCGATTTTAAGTGTGAAATCACATATCTATGATTTCAGCATAAGTCGACGAGGCTAGGCAGGATCTTAAACGAGTGATAATTCAGGGCTTGTCAACCAAACCAGTTTTGAAGTTCTATGGAATCTCTCTCTTCCTCGGCTATTAATTCTACTCCTGCTTCAGGGGCTAAACTTATTCGTGCAGTACAAATGTTTAACATTGTTGAAGGGGATGATTGCCTTTTTTTGAGGGGTTTTCAATGGCAAATTGTTGCAAAAGTACAAATCGCTGGACCAAATATTAACAGAAAAAAATTTTAGCCCAAAATTTTAAAGTTTTTTTTTTTGTGTTTTTGGCTTTTTTAATTATGCCTGACCACGTGGGATTTTGTTTTAAATTTTAAAATTGCAATCAAAACCTTTACGGGATTTTCATTCTATTAACAATATTGAAAAATTGCCACGTGGGACGTTTTTTGATTGGTTTTCTCTATTTTCTCTCTTGAAAAAAATTAAAGAAACATATGTATTTGCCAGCCACAGGTTCTGGTACCAATTGTTACAGTTGGTCCGGGGACCAACTATTTAGGATGTTTATGCGGGTTCTAGGCTATGCAAATAGAATACAAAGTTTCAGTTAAAAGAAAAATAAGGACGAAAACAGAATAATATTTTCGAACAGATATTTTCGCGCAACCTTATTAATCTCAAAGTAAGTTGCATAACTGTCGCACCACTCTTTGATATATAAAAAATAAAATTGCATCCTACAAAAATCGATGATTTATGACTTTAATTAACCGGACAGAACGTGGGCATTTTTAGATCATTTAAAAAAATTCTTGGATTTGGCTTCAGAATCACAAAAAAACAGTATTTTGAGGCTATATAAAATAGGAGGAGATACATTTTGAAAAAATAATTCTGTCTATTTTGTAAGCACGTTTCTGATTGGACGAGCCATCCGTTACTTCCGATTTTTTTAGAATGCAAGATTTTTGTGTGAGTATATCAGAAAAAGGTAATATTTGGTCCAACGATTTGTACTTTTGCGACAATTGACCATTGAAAACCCCTTAAAATGTGACGACCACCTCCTTTAAGAAGATTAATCACAATCCTGAACGAGCTAATACAAAGCGAAACGTTGACTTTATCCGATTTTGATCAAACTTGTTTATCATAAAATTATTATTTGAGAGGGTAGTGTAAGGAAGGAGCGCCTGAAAGTTATCATACTTAACATTTTCAAATTATTTGTGAATTGTAGCCCGAAAAATATCACTTACAACAAAAAAAATTAGTTAAAAAATTGTTAGCAATTGGTTAATAATATTTTTTTTTGAAATTGTCTATAAAAATCAGCGAGGGATGCTTTCATTCACAAGCCTGACCCGGCTACAATTTGAAAGTAAATCAAGGCGTGATTTGCTAAAAAATCGTTTTGCCTTTCTAACTTTAGAAAGGTGTCTAATATGGATTAAGGGTATCCCGGCTCCTAATTTGACATATTCTCGATGAAATATCAACAAATCAGGGCTTCAATGATATTATTCAGATAAGTCACTTTGTAGAACTAGCCTTCAACTTGCAAAAAAATATGCCAAAACTTTTTTGTATGACCACACTGCTTCACACAGAAGCGGCACAAGAGCCACCTAAGCCAAAACGGAGAATCTATCTCCTCCCAGGTTTTATTTTGAAATAAACCCAAATTTTAATATAACCTGTATAATTAGTATACACAACTTTGTAGCAGCTCTTTTGTTGATAACTGCTATATTTATTCTAGAATATGTAAAAAACCGGTCCAAAGTACCGATTTTTTAACTTTTTCATCGGAAAATCTATCTCCTCCTAGGTTAAATTTCAAAACTGACTCAAATTTTTGCAAAAGCTAGCTCTAAACAAACAAAAACTTTGTCAAATTTTGATCCCAAACAAAAAATATGAATTTTTCAAGGTCACGTGAAAAACTTTCCGAAAAAAATGTGCTTCGTTTTTTTTGAAAGTAGGCTCAAAAGAAAGCTGAGGAAACACTGAAGAACTTGGCTAACGTCATCCAAATATTTTGAAGTTTTAGTGGTCAAATTGACACAAACGTTATTTTTGAACATAATTTTGAGAAAAAATACTAAGAAAAAAATCGAAAAACGCACAAGTTTCGAAGAATTGTTGGTTGTTATTTGGGTTGTTTTATGCGTTTAAAACATAAACAATTGATTTGATGCATTCTTATGACATAATAACTGCAGAAAATGAGTGACCAATTGAACTCTTTTCTCGCGATCTATTGTAAAANTGTAATATGACACCATCTATCTGAGATATATGTACCAAAAAACTGGTACTAACTAAGTTCACCAAGGCGGTTAATTTGATGATAAAATAATTTTTGTCGGATCAAATGGGCATCCCTTTTTTCTTACTTTTACGTTTTTTTTCTCGAAAAATCGAGGTTTGGGAGCCAAAAAATCATAATTTTTTATTTTTTAATTTTTTTTTCCAAAAAGTGTGTTAATTTCATTAATAAGTGACGTTGACTCAAATACTACCGATTTGGCATCTGTTTTATATTGATTAAATACTGAAAAACCGAAAAATCGCTATATTTTGATCACGTGACTACGAAAAAAAAACTTTCAAATTTTTTATTCATTTTGCAATATATTATTCACCCCCAAGAAGTTTCGGAACAATCCACCCATTAATTCTATATTTCGAAATTAATGGTGGACACGCTATTTATACCAACGAATCGTAAATATTTGAAAAAATGCGGAAACCGAGCAGTTGATTGGTTGGATCTGCTCAAATCTGACCAACAATATCGGCCTATTCTACAATCTAGAGTTTTGATTGCGTGCTTGTATCTCGCGTTTTTTGTATCATTCAGATATTCACGATCTGTCAACTGAAGGCCCTTAATCCATATAAAAGGTTAGCTTGAAACCGTATACAACTTTACGCCTGCAAAAAAAACGATCGATGGTGGTCTTTCGGTAATTGGAAATTTTTTCTGGACAAAAGCGCACAAGTGAATAATTTCAGCTTTAACCATCAAAATGAATATCTTAGAGTTCATGTCCGATTTCAATTTTTTTTCAAACTAACTACCCCCTATAACGATTAACTTCAATCTTGTCAAATCGTTTGTGATTATCTACGATTGTACAGTAGATCAACACTATAAAACCAGCACCAAAATTTAATGAGATTATGATAAATTGTCAGTAATTTATTTCCTCACGGGGTGCTCAAGAGTGAACATAACTTTGATCGTTAATGCCACGAGTGGTTAATTTTGAAAATTGAAATTTACAATAAGCTCAAATTATTGCAGAAGCTTGGCCAAAACAAACGAAAGGTCAAAGGAAATTTATTCAAATTTTAATCCTAAACTAAATATTTTTTAAGGCCACATGAAAAATTTATTAACAAATGTTTATTGATTTTTCGAAAAAAAGCCAGAGGGAAACACCGATGAGAAGTATTGTTTCTGTCAAATTTTATTTCTGAGTTTGAGTGATAAAATTGAAACGAATGCTATTTTCAATTTTATTACAAATATCTTAGAAGGCATCGAAGAACCGAAAATATTTTTTTCGTTTTTATTGGGTTTTCTGGGCTTCAAAATATGAACAATGGTTTGATTTCAATTGATTTAATTTTAATTAATATTAAGTATAATTAATTTATAAAAATTGATATATAATTATAGTTATAATATATATAATTATTTTTAATAATTAATATAATTAAATTTATAATTAATTGTTAATATTTAATAATTACTTGATATTTAATTGATATTAAGTATGAGTAAAGGAAAGTTTTTATCATATTCAAGCTAATAATAGAGTTGCAAGTTTCAAAAACCTAATTAATATTTAATTCATAAGAAATAAATAAGAAACCATGCCACATGCAAAAAACTGTCCCGCGAAAATTTATGACTTAATAAATTCCAAAGAATTATATTCAAGCTGATAATAGACCTGTTAGTTTCAAAAACAATTTATTCAGTTAATAACAATAAGGGGGGGAAATGTTATAAGCTAATAACTTAAGACTATCCTTGATCTCATAAACTAGAAAATAATGAAGTTCTGGACTTTTTCATTTCCCATTCAAACGCGATTAAAGAAGGGTCCCCGAATGAACCTTTGTGCGTAAAGGGGATATCGATAATTTTATGAGTGAAGGGCATCAGGGAGTATCAGACGGGTTTTGCTGTTTTTTTAACCTTATCATGAGCTAACTAGAAGTGTTCCGATATTCAAACTTCGGATTTCGGTAGATATTTGTCTAATCGTTAAACAATTCAACCAAGAGTTAAGATAATATATCAAGATCATGCGTGGATTGAAGATTTAGGTGCGTTTGGGTTCAATACGACTACATATTGTATGGAAAATGTTTCACAGTGGGGTCTCTTTAACTAATAAAGTTTCTCTGACGGAAACACTTTTTTGGTTTCTCTGACATGTCATGAAAATTGACTAAAAAATTATTTATTTTTCTAAGTGATGCAGCACTGATGCTTTACCAAACTCCCATCTCTATTAGTTTATTTTTTTTCTAACTTGATTTTAGTTTGCCGGTTAATTTATAAAAACATTTAAACTTATTTTGACAACTTTCGAAAAAATAAGGAATTTGTGTTCATCAAATAAAATAATATTGAGTTTTTTTTCCTTGCAACATAAGCATTAATGAATTCTGAATGGAATTTTGATTTGCTTCAAATTCTTATTTTTCAGAAATTGTTTGTAACAAAACGTTTGAAATAAAATAATTTTTTTAATTTTGAATAAATTTTTGTCCCAGTTTTTTTCAGAATATAAAAATCACAAATAAAACTGGTTTTGTACACGTTTTGACAAATTTTTTCGATGTCTTACAAAAAATAATAGGTGTGAAATGGAGTCAATCAAAGGAAGCAAATATTGGGCACTTTTTATATATCTCCCGAATTATTATGTGGAGTTGTTTGAACCACAAAACCCTGGTGTTTAACAATTGAAGCGACCACAACATCCTTAAATCATTATACAATTTTGTATACAATTTATCATTAAATCATCAGTAATGCATTATACATCAAATTTGCCCAAGTAGTGCTTAAATACATCTGAATCAGCTTAATTAAAGGTAAGTCTATATCCGACAAAATTTATATCCGCCCAAATTTATGTCCAATCAAATTTATATCCGACCAAATCTATATCCGACCAAATTTTACTGAACAATTATCATGCTTTTTTTAGTTCAATGTCTCAGGGGAACCGGAATCGTCAGACAATTAATCCGGAAGTTAAAACTTGTCAAATTATATACATGTATGTTACATTGAATATAATATTTGTTTTCAATTAATAAATTTTTTTTGACATGTTTAGCTTTATTGCAGGTTCAGAATGAGAACAAATTGTAAGAATTTTGAACAGAAACGTTTTTGGTGCGAAAAATGATTTGACTAATCGGGCTTTAGTTTCATTAAATTATGAATGAAAATATCTGACATTCTAGATTGATGCCAAGTTCACATTTNTATATATGTATTCTTAATATATGTATAATTTTGAGTCAGCCTTCGGTTAAACATGTCTCCAAAAGAAGTTTCCTTATTCATCTCTTTATAAATGTGTTTTTTGATATCCTGAATATCCATCTGTGACCTGTGTTTTAAACACAACGGCCCTGTGAGGGTTATTTCAAATATATTTAACTAAGTTCCATTGTACTAATTAACGGCTTTTTGACGCAGGGAGAGGGAATTTGGCTTATGTTTGTGTCAATTATGAATTAGAAAGAAGCTACTCGGTAATTTTTTAATCCTTGAAATTACGATAATAGGATTTATCCACATACTAAGACTTATCCTTACTTACGTTTACATGTTTTTATATCCTGACTATTCAATATGTTCAGTCGAAAATTCCTCACGCTTGTTTTTGCCCAACGTACCATGTTTAAAGGGGCGATTGGTAGCTTCCGGGTTACGAAAAGGCAAAATATTCATTATATCAAAGCTGCCGACTAACTGAACAGTTAGTGATTGAAAAGACAGACGGATTCTGAAATTTTAGAAAATTCTAGAAAATTTTCAAAGTCAAGGAAATTTCAATTCAAGAAAAAGTTTTGAAAATTTCCAGAAATTTTGACCAATTCTTTGTCTTCAATACACAAGTTGGCTTTCAAAAGACGCAGAAGAATTAGTTATTGCATTATGATCATTAACACATAACGGGTATAGTCGTATACCGTATAGCGACCATAGTCTATACCGTTTAAGACCATACGTATGGTCTTTACTCAAAATGTCTATTAACAAAGATGGACTTATAATGTGAGGTAATAAATAGGCCGGCCAAGCAAAAAATCTTTTTTCGAAATAAACTGACCTTTTTTTAAAACGCGCCATCTGGTGATCAAACCAAAAATAATAATGATAAAGTTTAGATGCAAAAAATTTAAATGATTTTTCGAGATAATTGGCTAAAAAAGAAAAAAATAGTATTTACAAAATGTTTATTAGAAAAATGAAGCATTGATATTGAACTCACGTCCTTTCCTAAAATTTGAAATCAAAAGATTTGAAGATCCCGACCGAAAAACAAATTTCAAAACTTTAAGACGTTCTTGTATTACAATTCACGTGCGGTTCAAACTTGTTTTTTATCAATTTAACCCTCACACACGGCGTCAGTTGTTGATCCATAGTCCAGAGCAAAAATGAACAATGCCGTGGTTGCGCCACTAGAAAAGCAACCGAGTTCAATGTTAGGTTTTGCAGTATCATATAATTCCTCATAAATTAATAGAACATTGAGAACAACGCAAAAGATGTCTGAAGTCTAGAACACTGCGTGAGAAGTTTATGGAAAATATGTTTGTGGTTGTTTTTAAATAGGAACAAAAAAATCTTTTTAGGAAATTTATTGAAAAGGTCGCGCAGATGTTTTTAAAAGGCATTGTGCCTGAAAGCCTAAAAACCAAAATAACCTTAAAATGGGTGAATAACTCTTGGACTCCGAATAAAAATTGATTTAAAGGAAGGCTTTTGTCAAATAAAAAACGACTTATTATATCTATAATCCGTGCAGATGGATTATTTTTCAGATGAATAATACTGACAATTAAGCTTGATAACTTTAAAAGGGCACCCTTTCCTGTGATTATGCCATAGGAGATATACGGACATTTGAATTAAAAGCTCACGACGGAGCCTAGACGAATTTTAAAAAATCTATGAAAGTTCCAATTATGGAAATTCGACATATGAAAATGGAATATGATTAGGAAATAAATTTGAAAATCTATCATACAAATTCTTAATTATATTAAAAAATGGTCTCGAAATTTCTACTAACTTTGTATTGTTTGGAGTGAAATAGTATGATGACCAAACATTTATATCTATCTGTTTGAGCTCTGCGTGTGTGACAACAATGAGCTAACTATTTGACCATGAGTTCCATAAACCTTGAGAAAATCGACAATGCCGAGGATTCGTGTGTGGTTTGTTCGGAATTTGAATGATAAATCTTTGAAATTGACCTGAACTTTGACCCTTTTAAAATGAGTCATAAATGTTCAAATGTAACGCTTCGACTATCCATTTTTGTCACGACAGAAATTGCACCTGCATTTGACAGGGGATTTTGTTACTAAAAATATGAAATATGTTGTAGCAGGATCGATATTATTAACAGACAGTCCGAACTTCAGATTTAATATTTGTGAAAAGACATAAAGTTCAAAATACACGTTGCCTGAGAAATTCTTAGCATTTTTTCAGATAAGGAAATATTATCGTACACCAGTAAGGCTATTGCATTGGCAAGTAGGCTATGTGAAAAAATTTAACGGGCAATAGGCTATAATTTTTAACCGGAAGTGGATTTGTACATTAATTAAGTAATCAAAAATGAAATAACAAATTCGTTTTGAAAAAAATCAAATTCGGGAAATGTTCGAGGTTCGAATCCGGTTCAAAATTGATTCATTAGTTGTATGTTATTTTGCCACCTACTTTGAAATGAATTAGCTCACCGGGCGTTTTAGTAAGGAACTATTTGCACTTATTCTCGTAAATTTAAATCTTGCATATTTCGCAAAGTTTTTAACGTTTTGTGATTACTTATCTTTTGTAGTCGAATAATAAAGAATTTCTCAATTATTCCGTAATTTTAATTAGGAGGGTTTTGAAAAAAACACAGTGAAATTTGGGTTCTTTGAATATCGCAAAGAAAGATTCTTGCAGTTGAAATATTCTAAGAAAAAAAAAATAAATTTAATTTCTTTTTTAAATTAATTTCGTTAATATGTTAAAGGCTGGTTCGAAGCAAAACCAAGAAATTAGATAAATTGTAAAATTTCATAAAATTTCCGAATTATTCTACTGTTTAAAAAACGAAAAATAACTTTTCAAAATTTGCTTAAAAAACGTTCTTTTAAGACCAAGTTTCGTATTTTTTTGACAGTTCATGATGAGCTGTCTATCCGATCATTCAGAGATTATGATTATTGGGTTATATTTCCATTTTCTCAGCAAAAAAAATTATTCTGAATTTATTAAAAATATGAACATTTTCTAAAAAATATGACAATTTATTTTAAAAATATTTATAGACATTCAGAAGAATTTCAAAAATCGCAAAAATTGCAATTACTGCCTGCTAATTAATAAATATTCCTTCAAAGTGTAAAATTCACAATAAGCATGTTCCTAATCTAAGTTTTAAAAGAGTTGACTTGAATCAAGATGACAATAATTTATCAATTTGATTTTGCCACCTACATTTAGCTAATTCGCCAAATCTCGCATCATTTTCGTGAAGTACCTCTTATGTAAATATCCTCAAGTGAGGTGATTCCCCCCCATCGTTTATTAATTCCACGGTTAGATAAGTAAAGCTGGTTCCTGATTTTTTGGTAAAAGCCGCCTACCCTGAATAAGCAAAAAAAAAATTTTCATCGAATATATAATATTTTCGCGTCGTTTTCTAGAGTTGATTTTTCTGTGGGTGGATTTCCTCCCTTTATGTTCTCTATAGCAGTCCCGCGACGTTTCGAGGTGTTCTCTAAATGATTAGGGGTGAAGCTACGTGTATCGTTGATGTGTCAACAAAAACATGTCTTTGGGCCTGGTTCAGAGCATTTTCAGCTTGGCAATCAATTTATTGAAACAATGTCTGAAATAAAAAAAATTCTGCGCCTCATCGCCCCGGGAGTTTGTCAGGCTCAAAGTTCACAATAGTATCTTAGACCAAAGCGAGGCCCTTTATCAGACCACTACCACTGTTTTTAATAACGGAATTAATGAAAACGGTTTTTTTCCGAAGAGGCTGAAAGGTGTAAATCTGATTATGTATTAAAATTGAATTAGGAATATTTTCCGGCCTCAGGGGTCGAAATTGGGAGAGAGAAGGGCTACCTTTATTTGTTTACAATCAACTACAGGGGTAAAACTGTTATGGTCACCAACACAAAGACAAATATTTTATGCATTATAAATAAAAAAAAATAAGACAAATTAAACATTGCTATAATAGTATTCGATAGACGATTTAATAAGAAAATTTTGGAAATCAAAAAGTGGGTATCGAATTTTATGACCAAATCTATGTAAAGATTTTTGTGGTTATTTCAAAACCGGGATTTTTTTTTGGGTTAAGTTTTTTTCCAAAAAAAGAGGTTAAAGGGGGAAAAAGTCACGATGCAATAGTAAAATTGCGGTATCATAAATTTAAGTGGCTGACCGAAGCAAAAGGGTTTGTCTCCAGAGGAGCAGTTTTTTACGTTATCGAGTGAACCGGCTGGCCAAATTAAAACTGAGGAAAGTATAGCTTCCGGTACCGGAAGTGATATTTTCAATGATTAGAATGTACCAAAATGCAAAATTATCGGTTTTATGAAAATGTAGATACCTTGGTATACAATTCTGGAAGAAGCATGTTTTTAAAATATTTTTTTCAGATTTTATTTCAAAAAATGCAATTTTCGACATAAAATATTGAAAATAAATGGAAAAAATTTTGATGAAAACTATTTTTTTCGCCGTAAAATGCTCCATATCATCCCGAAATAAAATAATATGATAGCTCTAAGTCGATTTTCGATAATTTTTGACCTGGGACAGCCTAAATGGTATGACGAATAGGGGTCATTAAATGACCGCAAGATGGTGCTGATGAGGGGAATTTATATTGAAGAGCGAATAAACGAAAGAGATTTTTCTAATATAAATTCTCGTCCTAGCGCCTCTCACATAGTTGTTAGATAAAAAATAATATCAAAATATTTAATGATAAGATCAGATTATATGTCAATAGTTTTTAATACATGCAGTTCAGTTTCCTTCTATAAGATGGTATTTTTTTTTTGAAATGAGGCGTCCATCTGAGAAATAATAAGAAAAGCATTAACAAACAGCGGCTTGATAAGCGTAGATAGTTTTTTATAAAGGGAATAAAATCTTTTTAAAAAATTAATTCAAATTTGTAAAAACGTGCCAAGAAAGATAAAAACTTGATTTTTAATGAATCGATATGTAACATAAATCTTATGTTGGCAAAGAAATCAAAGAACGTTAAGAAACTGTAATTTAGTCAAAAAGCATGATTTTTCACTACCATCCTAATAAGATATAAAAAAATAAGATTTGATATCAATAAACAAGTTAATATTGCCAACTGTAGTTTAGATATAACTCGTAAGAAATTTTTGAAAATTAACTTGACTTTGAAAACCATTTTATCGTGAAGGATACTGAATAATAAAAAGGAAACGTCGATATAAATTATGAATTTAAATAAGTATAATAATTAATTGGCTTTTCATATTTTTTCAAATAATTATAATTTTCATAAGTTTATTAAATTTGTTCGGAAAATTCTAGTAAACCACCAATCCGTAATCAAGCCAGAAGCGGTTGTTTCTCTTCTGAACATTTTTTTTTCGTATGGAGCAGACACAAAAAGGCATTTTTGTCCGAAACAGTTATCGAAATTAATAAGCGGTACAATTTTGTTGGTCTCAATGCGTGAAGAAAACCCTGTGTTTTTGAGTTTTTTTTCCGACGCGCGGTAGAAACACCTTAGTTTTAAGTTTTTTCTCACGCGCGTATAAGAAAACATTGCGTTTTGAATTTTTTCTCACGCATGCAAAAAATTTGCAAACTATAACATTAATTGATAGTCATTAATGTTTTACCGTGTTCAATATTAAATGTTCAGGGGTTATGCGACTCGATTTGACATATCTCGGTGAATTAATAATTATATTATATATAGTAAGATTATAAATATTATTATATTCACTAATAGCTCACGAAAGAAAAACCGAAAATACCGATTTGGTAATCTATCCCTAAACTGCGACTCAGAACATCAAAATTGTTTTTGACATTCACACTGGTTGTTACAGTATCTTTAATGAGCCGAACTCACGGTGATTGTCATCGACCGTTATTTGTAAATCATCCTTTTCCTAAGCACTTTATCAAATAGCTCAAATTTCCACAGAAGACGTATTGATGGCATGCCAAAATTTAAAAGCCTAAGCTTTCTTTGATCGCGACTAACCTAGTCTTGAACGAGCAAATAACCGATTTTTCTTTTTGCAATTTCAGACCTTAAAATCTATCTGCCTCGCGGGAAAATTTTCGAAATATCTCAAAATTTTTATTACGTGGTCCTCTGATAGAACATCTTTTAAGAGATAAGCGCGAGCTTTTCTGAAATGCTGTACCAGGAATATGATTTTTTTGGTCAATTTCACACGTGATGTCACGTGAATGAGACTGAAATACCACTGAAAATCAAGTGACAATTTTCTGATGAAAATTGTTTTAAGGATATTGAAATGGTTTAACGCTAAACGCGTCAGATTAGCGAATTGTTGAAGCTACAAAAAAATACTTAAAAAAAAAAAATGAAAAATCGAAAAAAATTTCGAAAATTTCTATATTTTTGTATAAACACATACCGGCAGAAAATCAGAGTCGCATACCCCCTGTCACGAGTTGAAATTAGGATAGCGTAAGATTGCCCTGGTGTACACAGTACAAAAATCATGGCAAAAAACGTTTGTCAGGAAAAAAAAGGTTGGGGTGAGAACAAGTATTTTTCTCGAAAGCCGTATTGTCTTGTACCAACCTTGCGTTTTTCCGACATAAATTGTTTTGCCATGCCCCAAGTGTCAATAATGTTTCTGTATACCAAATACAATCCTTGCTCGAAAAAGGTTAGAATTAGGGTAGGGTGAACTCCGTGCCCAGTGTAGCATGTACACTGGTTACATTCTAAAGAACCTATGCAAAATGTTCGTTGGAAAGGCTACAATTATATGAGTGCAGAGGGCCTGGTGTTGGGGATGTAATGAAGGGTCCATTTATTCCAAACGTACATAAAAATTATATAAAACTTTTAATCGAAATATTTTTATCTTGAAAGTTTAAGAAAATGCGTGAGAAAACGTTTGTTTTCTGCACGCATGAAAAAGCGGTGTAGAAACTGGGTTTTTCTTCAGGCATCAAAAATGTGAGAAGAAACCTGGGGTTTTTCTTCACGCAACGAAAATGCGGTGTTATGTTTTTTAAAAGATAAATATAACGAAAACTCGAAAAGCCTCCTTGTCCAAAACTGTAGGCATAGAAAATGGTTTGAATTTCAGCCACTGTTAAAAGAAACACAAATATTTTTGATTATTAAATATTATCAATTCATATCAATCAATTTATATCATATGGAACTTAAGATCTCACAAATATCCCGTTAAACGTCTGACGTGGAAATGTTTAAATAATGTTAGAAAGTGATTTCACATACATATTTCATAATCATTCGATTCAAAGGAAGCTTCTATCGGCCTATTAATTCTACTCCTGCTTCAGGGCTAAAACTTATTCGTGCAGTACAAATGGTTAACATTGTTAAGGGGATGATTGTCGTATTTTGAGGGGTATTTCATGGCAATTGTTTGCAAAAGTTACAAAATCGCTGGACCAAATATTTAACCAGAAAAAAAATTTTAGCCCAAAATTTAAAAGTTTTTTTTTGTGTTTTTTGCTTGTATAATTCATGCTGGACCACCGTGGGATTTTGTTTTAAATTTCAAATTGCAATCAAACCGCTTACGGGATTTTCATTCAATCGACAATATTGAAAAATTGCCACGTTGGGACGTTTTTGATTGGTTTTCTCTATTTTTTCTTCTTGAAAAAGAAATTAAAGAAACATATGTATTTCGCCGGCACAGGTTCTGTGTACCCAATTGTGATACAGTTGTTCGGGACCAACTATATAAGGATGTTTATGCGGGTGCTAGGCTATGCAAAAAGAATACAACTATTAATAGTTTTTGCAGATATCTATTTTGGTCTGTGATTCTCTCTAGAGTCGAAAAGCCAGAAGATTTTTTTTCTTGCAAGCCTTTGTCCAATTAAAGTTCAGTTAAAAGAAAAATGATGACGAAAACAGGAATAATATTGCGAAACAGATATTTCGCGCAACTAAATTAATCTCCAAAGTAAGTTCATAACTGTCGCACCACTCTTTTACATATATTAAAAAAAAATTTGCATCCCAAAAACGATGAATTATGACTTTAATTACCGGACAGAACGGTGGGCATTTAAGAATCATTTAAAAAAAGTTCTTGTATTTGGCTTCAGAATCACCAAAAACCAGTAATTTTGAGCATATCCTTTCCGAACGGAACTCCCATCTCAAAAAACGCTTACATCTCTATAGCGCGTGTTCGAATCCACTGATGTTGTCTTAGTGTTGTCTTAGTGATTGCTTAGTGATTGACACATCGATAACATTTAGCGGTGCCATTATCAAAGACCCTTGCCTATAATCATATTCAAATATCACTAAGGCAACATTAGGGGATTCGAACACGCGCATATCGATATAGATAGTAAGCGTTTTTGAGATGGAGGTTCGTTCGGAAGGATAAAAATAGGAGAGATACATTTGAAAAAATAATGTACTGTCCTATTTTGTAAGCACGTTTCTGATTGGCGACGAGCCATCCGACTTCCGATTTTTTAGCGAAATGCAAGATTTTTGTGTGAGTATATCAGGAAAAAGGTAATATTTGCCGTCCAACGATTTGTAGCTTTCGACAATTGACCATGGGAAAACCCTTAAAATGTTGACGACCACCATCCTTTAAGTAAGATTAATCACATCCCTGAACGAGAGCTAATACAAAGCGAACGTGACTTTATGACCGATTTTGATCAACTATGTTTATCAATAAAAGTATTATTTGAGGGGTAGTAAGGACAGGACGCCTGAAAAGTTACATACTTAACATTTTCAAAATTATCGTTTGTGAATTGTAGCCCGAAAAATAATCAACGTTACAACAAAAAAATTAGTTAAAAAAATTGTTAGGCAATTGTAATAATATTGTTTTTTGAAATGTCTATAAACAAATCAGCGAGGGATGTTCATTCACAAGCCTGACCCGGCACAATTTAAAAGTAAATCAAGGCTGATTGCTAAAAAATCGTTTTGCCTTTTCTAACTTTAGAAAGGTGGTCTAATATGATTAAGGGGTATCCCGGCTCCTAATTGTGACATAATTCTCGAGAAATATCAACCAAATCAGGGCTTCAATGATATTATTCAAGATAAGTCACTTTGTTAGAACTAGCCTCAAGCTTGCAAAAAATATGCCAAAACTTTTTTGTTATGACCGACACTGCTCACACAGAAGCGCACAAGAGCCACCTAGCAAAACGGAGATCGATCTATCTCTCCATGTTTATTTTGAATAAACCAAAGTTTTAATATAACCTGATACATTAGATACACAGATCTTGTAGCGTTCTTTGTATGAACTGCTAATATTTATTCTAGAATATGGAAAAACCGGTCCAAATGACCGATTTTTTAACTTTTTCAATCGAAAATCTATCTCCTCCTAGTTAAATTTCAAAACTGACTCAAATTTTTGCAAAAGCTGAGCTCTAAAACAAACAAAAAACTTTGTCAAATTTGATCCCAACAAAAATATGGATTTCAAGTTCGCGGTAAAAACTTTCCGAAAAAAATGTGCTTTCGTGTTGTTTGGAAAGTAGGACTCAGAAGAAAGCTGAGGAAACATGAAGAACTTGGTAACGTCATCCAAATATTTGGAAGTGTTTAGTGGTCAAATTGAACACAACGTTATTTTGAACAGTAAATTGTTGAGAAAAATACTAAGAAAAAAAATCGAAAAAAACGCAAAGTTTCGAAGAAATTGTTGGTGTTATTTGGGTTGTTTTTATGCGTTTAAAACATAAACAATTGATTTGATGCATTCTTACTGACATTAATAGACTGCAGAAATGATGACCAATTGAACTCTTTTCTCGCATTATTGTAAAAATTCGCATTATCAGTTTGGTCGGGAAAGCCGGTTCAAAAAATATCTAATTTTGTGTCAACCACCCCCTTAGGGCTCTATACAGACGAATCGTAAAATATTTGAAAAAAATGCGGATACCCGAGCAGTTCATTGGTTGGATTTGCCTCAATCTGACCAACAATATTCGGCACTATTCTGCATCTGAGTTTGATTGGCGTGCCTGTATCTCGCGTTTTTTGTATCATTCAGATATCCGAATCTGTCAAACTGAAGGCCCTTAATCCCAATATAAAGGTTAGCTTTGAAACAGTATACAACTTTACGCCTGCAAAAAAAAAACGATTAGATGGTGGGTCTTTCGGTAATTGGAAATTTGTTTCTGGACAAAAGCCGCACAAGTGTAATAATTTCAAGCTTTAACCATTAAAATGAATATCTTTAGCAGTCATGTCCGATTTTCAATTTTTTTTTCAAACTAACCGTACCCCCTATAACGATTAACTTCAAGCTGTCAAATCGTATTTGTTGATTATCTACGATTGTACAGTAGCATCAACATTATAAAACCATGCACCAATCAATTTAATGAGACTATGATAAATTGTCAGTAATTTATTTCCTCACGGCGGTCTCAAGAGTGAACATAACTTGATCGTTAATGCCAACGATGGTTATTTGAAAATTGGAAATTTACAATAAGCTCAAAATTACTGCAGAAGCTTGGCCAAACAAACGAAAGCTGCAAACGGAATTTTTCAAATTTTATCCCAAACAAATATTTTGATTAGGCCACATGAAAAGTTATGTAAGAAAAATGTTATGTGTTTTTCGAAAGAAAGCCAAGGGAAACCACCGATGAGAAGTAATTGTTTCTGTTCAAATTAATGTTCTGAGTTGATGAAGTGGAAAAGTTGAAACGAATGCGATTTTCAATTTCGATTACAAATATGCTTAGAAAGCATCGAAGAACCGAAAGACATTTTTGTTGGTTTTTCATTTGGTTTTCTGGGCTTCAAAAATAGGAAACATGGTGATTGGATGTTCAAGTTAGATTTAATTAAGTATTAATATTAAAGTAAATGTAATTTATAATAAGTTGAAATATGATGATAGTTATAATATAGTAAATTATTTATAATAATATAATATAATTAAATTTATAATTGTTATGTGTAATATTTAATAAGTTTTTTTTTTTACCTTGATATTGTAACTTGATATAGATATGAGGTAAAGGAACGTTTTTATCATATTCAAGACATTGAATAGAGAGTGTGCAAGTTTCATAAAACCTCTAATAGTATAGTTAATTGCATAAGAAATAAATAAGAACACAGCCTGTCCACTGGTGCAAAAAGCTGGTCGCGACGAAATGGTTATGACGTAATAAAGTCCAAGAAGA
The DNA here is from genome assembly GCA_004367855.1 of Oikopleura vanhoeffeni. Lineage (NCBI taxonomy): Eukaryota > Metazoa > Chordata > Appendicularia > Copelata > Oikopleuridae > Oikopleura > Oikopleura vanhoeffeni. Next base: position 10,215 of record SCLH01001062.1, on the reverse strand, counting down.
ATATATGCCCCTTGCATCGACTTTTTGGTTAGAATGCTGTAGGCCACATAACGTTTAAATCAGCACGTCCAAAAAAAGTAGTGGGCTACGCAGTTCTAACCAGAAAAGAGTGATAAGAGGGATAGGTTCAAGGCTGAATAATAGACCCTGTTAGTTTCAAAAACATTGTATTCAGTGATAAACAAGTAATGTTATAAGCTAATAATTAAAGACATCCTTGATCTCATCAAACTAGAAAATAATGAGAGTTCTGGACTTGTTGTAATTTTCCAGTCGCAAACGCCGATTAAAGAAGGGTCCCCGAATGAACCTTGTGCGTATAGAGGTTATCGATAATTTTATGAGTTAGGGCATCAGGGAGTATCAGACGGGTTTTGCTGTTTTTTAACCGTATCATGAGCTGACTAGAAGGTGTTCGATATTCCAAACTTCGGATTTTCGGTAAAGAATATTGTCTATATCGTTAAACAATTAAACCAAAAGTAAGATAATATCAGTCGAAGATCGATGCGTGGATTGGAAGATTAGGTGCGTGTGGGTTCAATACAGACGTACATATCCCTTTATCACGCAGACCTTGATATATTACTTAATCTTTGGTTGAATGTGTTTAACTCGATGAGAAAAATATCTACCGAAATCCGAATTGAATATCGGAACACTTCTAAGTTAGCTATGAAAGGTTGAGAAACACAGCACCGGTCTGATACTCCCTGATGAAAAATGTTTCACAGTGGCGTCTCTTGTAACTATAAAGTCTCTGAACGAAACACTTTTTGTGGTGTTCTGCGTGACAGGCATGAAAATTGATCTAAAAAGATTATTATTTTCTAAATGGATGCAGCGACTGAGCTGTACCAAACTCCCATACGGTCTATTATTTATTTTTGTTCTAACTGATGGTTTAGTTTGGCCGGTTAATTTATAAAAACATTTAAACTATTTTGACAACTTTCGAAGAAAAATAAGGATATTTGGTTCATCAATAGATAAATAGCTGATTGAGTGTGTTTTTTTCCTGGCAAGATAAAGCATTAGATGAATTTCTGAATGGAATGTTTTGATTTGCTTTCAAAATTCTCTTGATTTGTTCAGAGAAATTTTTGTAACAAAACGTTTGATAATAAAATAATTTTTTTTAATTTTGAGATAAATTTTTGTCCTCGGTTTTTTCAAGAATATTAAAAATCACCAAACTAAAGCTGGTTTTGTACACGTTTTGACAAGGTTTCGGAGGGATGTCTTACAAAATAATGGGTAGTGTAAATGGATGTCAGATCAAGAGGAAGCAAGATATTGGCAGTTTGTTATATATTCCCGAATTATTATGTGGAGTTGTTTGAACGCAGCTCAAGAAGCCGTGGTGTTAACAATTGAAAGAGACGGGCACAGACATCGCTTAAATCATTATTACAGATTTTGTATACAATTTATCATGTAAATCATCGAGTAATGCATGTATAGCATCAAATTTTTGCCCAAGTAAGTGCTTAAATACATCTGAATCACGCTTAATTAAAGTAATCTAGATATCCGACGAAGATTGTAGAGTTCCGCGCCAGAATTTATGTCCAATCAAAATTTGATATCCGACCAATAGTCTGATATGCCGACCAAATTTTACTGAACAAATTATCATGCTTTTTTAGTTCAATGTCTCAGGGGACCGAATCGTCAGACAATTATCCGGAAGTTAAACTTGTCAAATTAGTAACATTACTGATTACAGTTGAATATAATATTTGTTTTCAATTAATAAATTTTTTTGACATGTTTAGCTTTATTTGCAGTTCAGAATGAGAACAAATTGTAAGAAGTTTGAACAAACGTTTTGGTGCGAAAAATGAATTTGACACTAATCGGGCTTTAGTTTCATTAAATTATGAATGAAATTCGTGACATTCTAGATTGATGCCAATTCACATTTAATTTTCATTTGAATAATCCTAACTTAAAATGTTGTATAACGAAACATATCAGTAATTAAATGTGTTTATATAAATTATAATATTAAAAAGGAATTTATCAACGCCAGCAACATGAGTCAATATGTCATCCCTGATTGCCGGGCACAATATTGCCCAGAAAAACCTAGCAAATTTCACGATTTTTAGCTATACTTCCAGTGCCCATTCGCCAGACACGTGCCAATTTTGCCGAATTCCTGTGAGCGTTGAAGGTTTTTATCAGAAACTACTTGAGGGCGTCGAGAATGAATTCATATTATTAAAGATTGAATTTCCCAATCATTTTTTTTTAATTTTTGTTTATTTCCGTTTGGTTGAGAACTTCATTTTAAAATTGAAAAACCCTTCAAATTATGACGTCATTTTTAACACCTACACGTTTTCTATTTTTGAACGAAAAACTTTATTATTGTCCCCATATCGCCGAAAGTGCCAATATCGCCGAAATATTTTGGAAAAAAATTCGGCGATATTGGGCCTCCTACGTGCTAAAATACATTTACAGTGTAAATCAGCTTAATTAAAGGTAAATTTTTATTCGACTGGAATTTTTTTTAACAATTAACATGGTTATTTTAGTTCAATGTCTCAGGGGCACCGGCTTTCGGCATCGTAAAACAATCAATCTGGAAGTCAAAACTTGTCATAAATTATATATATATTGAAAAGGGATTTATTCCCCCAGAAATTGTATAATCAAATAGTTGAATTAATTTTAATTTAATTTGACCAACTTTCGCCCAAGCGGCGTATAATAAAATTCAAAGAAACAAAGTTTATTTGATAAACATTATAAATGTATGATAATCAAATAATATTGAATGTTTTTAATAAATATTATTTTTATTACAAGCTAATTCAGGATTCACTCGGACGAACATTTTACAGTCGGGAAATTTAGAGATTAATTGATAACTTGCACCTCGTATATTGTTTTCTGTAAATTTTGAGATCAATTGAAGAAAAATCTGAATTTTAACTCTCAGCCGCCTGAACGACTCCGGCCGGATAATATTTTTTTTTGTAAATTTTCAACTGTGATCCACAGCACTTAATTAACGAACTTATTATTGCCAAAACTGAAATCTCCCCAGAAGAAATCTGAATCTTATGAACAGACATAAATGATTTTTTTAAATTTCGGTTAAGTTAAAAAAGTTCACGTGACCGTAAATATGAGTTGAAATATATGCTACCATACACTTGAAAAATATCTTGATAATATAACTTTTCGTTTGACGATGAGGTTTGACAAAAGGGAAAGCTTGGAATTTAAAATTTCCGAATTTCCGAAATTGAAAAATAAACAATAAAAATTGAAAAAAAAGTTATAAAGTACTATTGTGAGACTATTTTGAAATATTCCTGGCCTAGGAGTCCTTGATTTATTATGCTGTTTCAAAGATCCGCCTTCGATGCCAGATTAAAAAGTAAATTTAATGGAAAAAGAGGTTTTTGTCATTTTCATAACGTACAACCTAGGCTGTCACCTGTCAGATTATTAGGTTATTTCCTGTCATTTGAAAACCTCGAATTTCGAAAAATTTTGAAAAAAATCTCGGAAAATGTTCAAAAATACTTTTTTCAATTTTCCACAAAAAATTATCAGGAATGGCTACCTCGGATTTTTTAAACCGCTCTAAGTCTCGATTTTGGCCTCGACAGGTGACAGCCTAGTACAACCTCCTCAATACAATTAAACAAATGGTCTTGCATTAAAGTTCTTTATTATTAGAAGTTTTTTTCTAAGAGATGATGTCATCAAACTTTTTGCTAAATTTGTGGTGTGCTCAATGCGCCACTTAATTAATGAATTTTGCAAAAATGTGTCGAAATGTAATTTTCGATTTATTGATAAATGCCAAACAAGTCCCGCAAGTAATCAGTTAATTATATTTAATTATTTGCTGAATCAAACCAAAAACAAAATAGTTACGTCAAATGTTAAAACATAAAAGCTTTAGTTTTACTCGTTTTTTTGACTTTCAAACAAGCCGCATGCTGAAACTGTCTGACAGACCCAAAAAACAGACTTCCCAGAATTAATGCTTATAATTGGGTAGATAGTAATTCGCAGAAAATTTAATTCGTCGAAAAATTTCAACTTTTCAAATATAAAGACAAAAAATGAGATACAAAACATAATTTCTCAATAGTTTATTCTAGAATTCTTTGCCAAAAGGCATTATTTTCATAAAAAATGAGTTTTTAAGCCTCAACTGTAATAATCTTCGACATAAAAACATGAAATATTGAGTTTTACGATGAAATTCACCACTTAAAAAGATTCACCACTCAAGACGATTTTTAAGTTAAAATTGTCTTCACATTTGAAAAAAATGAAATTTCCGATTTTTCGACGAATTACATTTTTTTCGATTTACCACCTACCCTTATAATTTTGTTTGCCGAAAGAGACTCTAAAACGGACTCCGATAAGGCACACTAGTGGTATTTGTCTTAATTCGCTTCAGCTTGAATTTTTGAAGACCAAAATTTGAAATCGGAAATTAGAATAAATTACTGGGAGAACGTTGTTGGGAAGCCCGATACAAACATTGCCAAATTCGATGCAGTTAGCTGATTGGCTAAAACTGACATGATAGAGCAAAAAAGAGTTTATATCAGCCAATCAACTCCCCGCATTTAACATCATATCGAAGATCCTGCCTAGTCGTCGATTTATGTGAAATCACTATCTATGATTTTCACATAAATCGACGACTAGGCAGGATCTTCGATATAATTCAGGCTTGTCAACCAAACCAGTTTTGAAGTTCTATGGATGGGGACACACATAAATGTAATACAGCTTTTTAACTCTTGTGAGCACAGAGCCGATATATCGGCTCAAGTTAAATAAAACCCTTCAAAAATGACAAAAATATTATCCTAGAATTTTCTTCTATTAGATAATTAAGAGAATTGTGGATGCAGCAGTTATTTTCGACCACGGTCTCAAATTCCGTATTATTTTTCTTGCATCTGACCATCCAGCACACGAGAAATTGATTGCAAGCCAAAAAGTTTATTACTATCGAATAAATATTTTTATAATATCGGATTTGCTTGCAAAAAATAATTTATTTAAATTTCTAGACATAGGATAGTCTCAAATTACAAAGAATAATAATCACAGCAAAAAATACCCATAATTTAAAGTATTTTAATATAATAATTGTTAAGATTTTTGCCCCTTTTTCAATATTTCAATTTTTAGCCTTATCAATGTAATCATGGCGCGCAGTAGATCTGCATAAAAAAGTGATTGCGAGAAATCGACGAAAAATTAAAAAATTCGGATGGAAATTTATCTTGGAAACTCACGAAAATTATTGAAAAAAGAGAAACAATTTACATTTTGCCTATATATGTAACTTAGCAAGGAATTCAATATAATTTTAGGCGAATTAAGATGAATTTTATGATATCTTAATGCGATGTAGAGAATTTTTTCTGACCAATAATATCCGCAAAGAATTTAGATACGTGAATACGAATAAATCAATGGAAGTAACAAGCACAATTAAGGTTTATGCATTTAACGGATCATGTTAAAATATTTTCTAGAAATGAATCAAGTTTATACATTTCAAGGTTACGAACTACAATGTGCGATTGAAAACATAGATGTCTACTAAATTCTCACAAAATATATTTGAGTTTTAAAAAGGGGTTATTTCTCCTCAGCACATTGCTGGAAGCACCCACAATTCCCTACACTTGTTCTTTTGTATATTTAATTCTAATATCACGGTGGTTGATTTTATAGTATTTTTCGCTTATATCCCCTTATTGCCCTATCGTTAAGATTCGATACCTCAAAAACACGGAGGGTGAGAAAACAACGCGGTTTTCAAAAACAACTCAGCCGATTAGGTTCTTAGATGGCTCAAACTGTGCAAAAATATCTACTGAATAATACAAAATAAAAACTGGTCCGAATCAGACTATTGTTTCTATCTTTTCTCAGACCTTTGTTTCTATTTTTTAACAAAAACTAATAATTAAACAATTTCAGTTATCTTAGAAAGAAAATTAAAAACATTGGTTCGATTAAAACCAATTTTTAATGAATATATTGATGAGATAATTATGCTCAGTTTGAGCTATCTAAGAATCAAATCGGATGACTCGTTTTCAAATGGCGCGTCGTCTTCTTATCCCCGGATTTTTTATGGATCAAATTTTCACGAGGAGATATCGTTTTTTTTTTAATTTTAAGCAAATATAGATGTTAAACAATCAAGATTTGTTTTTGATGATGCTGACGATTTTTTAAAACCCTTCGAGGTGGTTTTTGCACGTTTTTTGAGCCGCGAATTTTGCCATATCTTCAAAACTCACGGAGAAGTGTTGTATGAAAAAGGAAATATATTTTTCATATTGTTCAACGATATATGACTCTATTCAGAATATAATTTGACAGGTTCACAAAATGTTTTCAAACAAGTACTTTTACGCAAATTGCCATTGAATTTCAGATTTTTAGCAACTACCACTCCCTTGAAAATTGAAGCCTTCGATTTTAACGGTTGAATCTGAAATTTGATCAAAAATTTTGAGAAAAGTCTTTCTAAATTACGCTTGAAAAAACTCGATTGATTTTGAAATAAAAATTCAAGGTCCAAAGACTGTCTTGATATAATTTTCTTTTAAAATTACCTTGTAAAATATATTCTCTGGCACGTATGTGTTAATCCTTAATTTTAAAAGAACTACATTTATGATTGATCCCAATTTTTTTTTAGCTACAGTAGACTACTTTTCTTTCGACATGTAATCTATCGACACGATTTGTAATACCTTGCTGAAAAAAGCTGAACAATGCTTAAATGTCTTGCAACAAGAAGTTTACACAGGATACATTTAATTTCGTATAAAATCAACTAAAAAGTGATGATGCAATAAAACGCGAAACGTCTATTATATTTTGTTTTATAAAAAGTGTTAATGAACATCCGAGGTGGCCGCTGGTCAGCACTTATTAACTTTGTCATAATAAATTAGCTCTGTGATTGATTTCTGGGGAAGAATTCCAAGTTGGCAAGGTTGTCATCGGAAAGATGGGTCCTAGGCCTAGCTAGGCAAGCTTAGTTTCGGCAAGCTCGGCAGTTGACAAACCCGCTTTAGGCAAGCCTGGTATACTCGGGTCAGACTATTCGAGGTCGTGCAAATTTCAATGCATCACAAATTTAAGATTTTATATTTCATGTGAAATTTTGCGTTGATCTGATTATCCATATTTTTCCTACGATCATGTATGATCATTTTTGGAATTTCTTCAGCACTAATTTACTCTTTTTAATAGGGCCTATAAGTGTATTCATATCGTTCTTCCGGTCCGATCCCTAATTATAGTCTATGATGTATAGACGCGTCTATACGTCTAGACGTCATGGCAATATTTTTTTTTTGAAGAATATCTGAAATTTTCAAACTAAAAATGATAATAGCAAGAAAAATCCTGCTTTCTAACGATAAAATCGTTGTATGCCAAAAATGAATAATTAAAATCAAAAGCTTATCCTATAAGACACAAACGAAGACGCCAACAATTTATAATCCGTTTATTATTATTCGATGACAAAACAATTTTTTTGTTGAAAAAAATGCTGGTAATTTTGAGGTTCATGACAATTCAAAACTTCCAAATTACAGGGGAGCCAATATCACTGAAAGTTTTTTGCTAATAAAATTTCGACGATATTGGGCATTTTCGGCGATATCGGCACATTCCGCGATACGGGTACAGAAATGAATTATTTTGTTTAAAAAATGAAAAACGAGTAAGCGGTCGAAATGACGTCATGTGACGAACAATTTCCTAACTTTATGAAGAGTTTCACATTAGGTTCGAATAATGTGGATCACCAAAATGACTCGTATTAAATACTCCAATCAAATAAAAGTTGAAAAAAGTAGATTTGAGTAATTTAATACAGAAAATAACGTCATTCATGACGCTCACATAGTAAATTATTATATAAATTTCCGAAAAATTCGGCGATATCAACACATTTGGCGATATTAACACTGGAGGTATTTAAGCTAAAAATCGTGAAATTGCGTAGGTTTTTTTGGCGATTTTTGCAAATTCGGCGATATCGGCCCCCACTTTACTTTCTCAATTCTCATCAAATGTATATGCAGTTTTGGGGTTTAACAGTTTCAATGGTTGGAAAATAGATCACCATAAATACAATCTAAAAATATTTTTTTGCGCCAAAGAATGATTTGAAAAATGGAGCGACATCATGAAAAAACCAATTGTTGTAAAATTCTGAAATGTTCACGAAATTTTAATTTGGATTGATTCAAGCAGAAAAATAGTTTTGGTATTCCAAACACGATAGCTGCGCCCAGTAGTTGCCAAAAATTACTTTTTGTTTTAATTTAATTTCGATTCCAGAACATATTTTTTGATGGCGTGCGTACCAGTTAAAAAATGATATCCTGTACGTGTCACTTGTGCTTATGTCGAAAAAACTTTTTTTTGAAATTTTTTGTGCCCTCAGTTAATACATTAGCAGAATTGTCACTGTGATTATCCAATACAATGTATATGTTTTAAACTTTCCTCAGAATAGCCAAAAAGATTATTCGGGGGTCTTTTGCAAAACCCTGGAGCGAAGAGCTGTAAGTATCGAAACCTTTTTTTGTGTGTGTGTTTTTTGAAACGCTACTTTTAATTTCTGATAATCAATTTATTTTGATTAATCGCTAAAAACTGAGTGAATATATTTTCAAAACGATAAAATTCCTTTCTTGACAAAATTTCAGGATTAAAATACGACCAGTTTATTTCAAATTTTCTTTAACCCCCTCACACCCAAAACCATTGAAATTCCCCTCACACCCAAAACGCCATTCGGGGACGCAACTTTGAGCGGTTATTGCGGAGATAATAAATGCGATAGAATATTTATTATTTTTACTGGCCCGAGATCAAGGATAGATTCAAATTGGAGGCCAATAATTTTTTCAAAATTTTATTCTGTTTGCTCGATAAATGCAAGAGAAAATAGAGGTTTAGTTTCAGGTACTTCATCGGAAAACCATACATTTTTTAAAATCACATATGAATTACAAAAGATTAAGTAGCACTCTGGCTATTCAAATATGATCTCGAATTTTAAATAGCTCATCTGAATCGTCTNTTTTCTCAGTACATGAAAGTCTTAATAAAATGACGTGACAAAATAATCTAAAAATAAGGTTTAGAATATGTCATAAATAAATCCTTATTTCTTGAAAAATAAGATCACGTGACCTTTTTGAAAAATATCATTATGTTCAAAACTCTAAAATTAGGTATTTATTATCTCACAGATTTTTTCGGCGTAATTTGAGTACTATTTGTGTACTTGAGCCAAAACCTTATTTCTTAATTTGAAAGTCACGTGATCGTTTTTGGACTTTAGTGTAATAAGAAAAAAGTCTTAAAAACTCCTAAAAAACATCTTCACTTATTTCAAAACGTGATTTAAGCATTTTTTGAAAAAAAAACTGTACTATTTTGACCGACCTTATTTCTTGAATATACGGTCACGTGATCATTTTTTGGCTTTGGAGTAATGAAAAAAAAAGTCTTAGATTTTTTTTCTAATTACAAAGAAAGGTTTTATTTGGTGATTCAAAAACATTTTGCAAAAAATAAGTACTGTAATACAGGAAAAATTTTCCAAAAAAAACGCACAAACGTCATTTTGTCTTCAAGTTAATCGATAACTTTATAACTGATCTTGTCATTAATGTTTAAAGGGATTGTGGGTGCTTCCAGCAATTTGCTGGGGAAAAATAAGCCCTTTTTAAAACTGAAATATCTTTTGTAAGAATTGAGTGAACGGTTATTTTAACCTTGAGAAGTCAACAATTAATTCAGTTTTAAAAAATATTATCACATCAACCTTTAAATGCATAAAACCTAATTGCTTGTATTTCTTTCCATTGAAGTATACCGTCATATCCACGTATCCAAAAATCACATAATGCCGATATTATTGGTCAGAAAAAAATTCTCTACAATTGCAACCAAGCATATTTTATAAATTCATCTTAATTTGCCAAAAATTATTTTTGAAAATTCCTTGCTATAGTTAAATAAAGGCAAAATGTAAATTATTTCACAAAAAAAATATACCTCACGTACGGTACATGCGATTTCTTTTCTCTTTTTCATAAATTCTTCTCTATTATCTTTTTAACCTTTTGAACCAAGGAAATTTTTTTTTTTTTATATTTCTCG